>VMDO01014829.1:34505-53397 GCA_007922755.1 Pedetes capensis | reverse complement strand
CCACATTGGAGAAGTTGATACAAACAGATGTCAAGATTATAATAAAACTATGGTAATTAAAAGAGTATAACGTGGATTCAAAGGTAGATTGAATATTTAAACAAATGCATAGATGTACAGTTTTATTTAATCCAAAGGAAAAAAACTTGTCATTAAATCAATCAGGATCAATTTGTATATGCATATGGAA
This sequence comes from Pedetes capensis, assembly GCA_007922755.1. NCBI lineage: Eukaryota > Metazoa > Chordata > Mammalia > Rodentia > Pedetidae > Pedetes > Pedetes capensis. Next base: position 53,207 of record VMDO01014829.1, on the reverse strand, counting down.
AAAATGAACACTCACCCTTACATCATGCTATCAAAAATAACTTAATATAAATTGTAGATGTTGATAAAAAGACAAAACTACTTTTAGAAGTAACAGGAGAATAATGTTCTTTGTTTGGGATAACATATTTTGGAAAGAAAACAGACATAAATATACATGTATCACAAACATACTAAATGTAAAAGAGAAATATTGACAAATTAAAGTTCACTAAAATCAAGACTGGGCTGGGATTTAGCTCAGTGGGTAGAGTGCTGCGCTGTAGTCTCTGAGGCCCGAGTTCAATTCCCAGCACCCCAAAAATGGGAGAAGAGCCTGGCAATCCACTCCCAAGGCAATCCCGAAGCACTCAGCCATTGAAAACCCTATGAGGGTCACTATGAGTTGGATACGGACTTGACAGCACCTAACAACAACAAAATCAAGACTAATTTACCAAAAAATAAGCAAAGAGACAATGAACGAAGGAAAAACAGAGTTGGGACTGAATATACAGAACAAAAATGGAAGAAGATAGTTGCTTATGGCTGTCTGACTAATTCATAGCTAGAATACACTAAAGAAAACCAGGTAAAGCTTTTACGACTTAATATGAAGAAAGCAGGAAAGTATTTTAATTGGCAAAAGTCTTGAACAAGCACTTTAAAAATGTCCAATTGTTAACGTTTGGAAAATAAGTCGACATCATTATTCATCAGGAAAATACACACTAATGCCTGATATATTTTTAACATCATTGTTGTTGTTGTTAGGTGCTGTCAAGTCAGTATCTGACTCATAGCGACCCTCATAGGGTTTTCAATGGCTGACACTTTCTGGATTGCCTTGGGAGTGGATTGCCAGGCCCTTCTCCCATTTTTGCGGTGCTGGGAATTGAACTCGGCACCTCAGAGACTGCAGTGCAGTGCTCTACCAACTGAGCTAAATCCCAGCCCTTTTAACATCATAGAGCATAGATATTTTATTATACTGAAAGCAAACATACTTCTACATTAAGGTAAACTATTGTTATTTAATAATAGTAACCAAATCAATTTTTCACGCTCATTACTTTCCCTTTAAAGCAACTACAATGACAGCTGGTTTACTTGGAGCATACGAAAACTATAGGGAGCTGGCTGGGGAGGTGTCTCAAAAGAGAGCATCTGCCTAGCATGAGCAGAGCCCTAGGTTCAGTCCCCAGTACTAAGGGAAAAAAGGCATATAATAAGGAGGTGTTATAAACCACAGGAGAGGAAGCTGAATAGTATTGGTTTGTGAGTTCATGTCGGCTGAAGGATGCACTGTCTTGAATTTTTTTTAGTAATGTTTGCCAACTCGCTCAATTGTAAATCTGTTGTTCCACCAAATGGAGATAAGCACAACAAAATGACAATTGGCTCTGGCACGACAATATGTCAATTGTCTTTGTTCAGGAAGCCCTGACAAGAAAAGAAATATTCACAGAACATCATTTCTAAATTCTCAATAGTACAATGAGACATGGAAGCATACCCGTCAGAATGAATGAAATTATAAAAACAAATAAACAAAACCCAGACCTTACTATTAATTAGTGTTGCAAGGTTCTGGAGTAATTGAAACTCTCATAGACTAACCATAGAACAGAAATGATTATAATTAATTTTGAGAACTCTTTGGCAGTCTCCATCAAAGAAATTATAACTTCTAACATACCCGATGAAATACAAATATTTATTCAAACCATGTACTAGAATATTTATAGCAGCATTTATTGTAATCAAAAAAGCCCAAGGAAAAAGCCCAAGTACTTATCAACAGTAGAATCAGTAGAATGCACAAATGTATCATAGTATGATCATGCAAGAGAATATTCTAAAACAATGGGAATGAAAGAAATTTTTTTTTTCAGCACTTGGGGGTTGAACCCAGTGCCTTGCATATACTTTCTAAGTGTTCTACTACTACGCTGCACCCTTAGCCCATATTTAACTTTTTATTTGGAGTCAGGGTTTTCCTATGTTACCCAGCCTGATTCTGTCCTCAAATTTGTAATTCTCCTTCCTCATGCCTCAGCCTCTCTCGTTGCTGGGATTATATTTGTGAAGCACCAGTCTGGCTGATTATTTCTAAAAGTAATATGCAGGAATCTCAGAAACAAGTTTGGTGTGCAAATACGCAAGAACCTACATAATGGTAGTTTAAAGTCCATTTGTTTCACCCATTGAACAGCAGAGATATTGATAAAGACATTGTGACTATACCATGCAGGACACCCCCCTACCTCCCCCCAAAAAAGCAGAAATGAACATGAAAACACTGTCAACTGTTTCTTTGAAGTGAGAGAGAATGATTGTACACCTAGAATTTGTTCCTTCAGGTCAAGATTTCTAGCAATGTGTTTATTAATTGGAAGTTTTGAGAAGGTTCCGCCACGATTTGCAGAGGAAACATCCTGAGTGGCGGGAAACTAGTGCCTCGTTCTTCAACCATGAGGACGTATTTTCCTGCACTCTGCTGAGTATTCAGCAGTTTTTGACCAAAACCAGCATGACTCTTGTGCCCCACACTTCCTGTTCACCCAATCATGCCCTGCCTGACTTTCCTGACTTGTTTTCCCATATGACAAAAGTCCCCAAAAGGAAATATTTTGCCCATGTGGAGGAGGTGAAACAAAAAATGGCAGAAGCATTATAAGGCATCAAAATCAATAAATTCAAATCATCAATAAATTCAAATCATCTTTTGGGCAATGGAAAACTTCTCAATCAGTGTGTTCCATTGAAGTTAGAGTACTTTGATGACTTTTAAACAGTGAAAATAAATACATGATTGCAGCATAAATAAATCCCAGGATTTTTAGGGTACCCCTTTGTAAAATGAAATTATGCAATGATTCTCTATCAGTGATGTTTGGAAAGACAAGCACATGTAAATATTATGAGGTGATAGAAATGTTTTCAGAGTTATAACACTTAGGTCTAAACACAATTACAATAGTTATTTAATATGTGAAGTAACCATGTTGCAAATATTAGATTAGCTGCAGTAGCTGTTAAATTCTTGGTTCAGACATAGGCATGATGGTAATAACAATATTTACTGGCAATTTTTTTGGTGGGTTGGCAACACACAGCTAGTGTTTGGTGTGCTATAAATTGCTATAATAATCATATTATAGGTTGAGGACTCCTAATCCATAATGCTCCAAAATCTGTAACCTTTTTTTTTTTTTTTTTTTTTTTGGTACTGGCAGTGGTTGAACCAAGAACCTCACTTGCTAGGCAAGTGCTATGCCACTAAGCCACACCCCTGACCTCTTGTTTATTTTTTAGTTTGAGACATTATTTTAGTTTGAGATAGGGTCTCACTAAGTTCCCAGGATGCCTCTGGCCTCGAACTTGCAACCCTCCTGCTTCAGCCTCCTAAGTTGCTAAGATTACAGTTGTATGACACAACTCTCAGCTGATATGTTTTGAGTGGCAACATAAAACAATAGGTGGGGAAATTTCACAATTGAGCTCAAGAGACAGGTCATATGAAAATATAGGTACCTTATAAACATTATACAGGGCTGAGAGTATGTCCGGTGGTAGCATGCTTGCCTAGCCTGCAAAAGGCTCTGGATTCAATATAAGGCATCTCAGAAAGGAAAAGAGAAGCATGAAATTGCCTCGAGGCTATATGAAACATAAATAAACTCATGATTATTCTTGGGTCTCATCTCCAAGATATCTCATTATGTGTATGCATATACTCTAAAATCAGAAAAAAATCTAAAATCCAAAATGCTTTTGTTCCTACTCATTTTGGATAAGGAATGCATGTATTATAAATTCTGTATTTATTATAGACTACTATATTAAGTATGTATTATATTTTATATAATACTCATTATTACTATTATATTAATAATTATAACTTAGTCCTAGGAAAGTTAATTAAGACAGGAAAAACTAAGACTCAGGTGCAAAATTTAATGATTAGAGAAGCAGAGCTAAATTGAGGATTGAATTTTTTACTGTGACATGTTGCTATGCTAAGGCAAAAGCTTGGGAAAGAAAGAGTTCCTGAGACTTCCGACTGGGACTTGGAAACCTTGAACTCTCAGATTCTCTTGTGTGCTCTGAATATGCCGACTTGGCCTTTTTCTACCTGATAGAAAACAGTACTTCTCCTTGCTGAAAGATAATGCACAACTAATTGCTTGTGTCTCACTTAGGTTCTATATCTATACTCACATTGCCTATAATCTCCAAATCAGAGGACCATGTGTTAATCTGTTTTGGGGAAAAGTAGGCTTATCAAATAAGTAAAGGGTTTATACTCATCAGGGACTACAGAACTTAGCCAAGTGTAAACAAACACATGGTCAATGACAAATGGTGGACAGATTGATCAGGGTCTTGGAACAAAACACTATAGCAAATTGGGAACAGAAGGTCTTGATAAGAGACATGTGGATTGACATATGTATGGGCATCAAGTGTGAAGACATTTGCATTGCACATTCTGTTTGAGACAAGAAAAATCAAAATATTCTTCCTGCTCTCAGACATTCCCCACACAATATTTCACCTTTGGTCATCAAAATGTGTATGGGGATCAAATCTTGAAATCAATTTTTTCTGCAGATACCAACTGAGTGTCCTATAATTTCACTTAATTCTGACACTCTCTGTCTGAAGATATAGTCAGATCCCACAGGCCCATGTTTCAATTCCACAAAACTGTTCCCCATTTCAGATTCTAGTCAGAAGCTCCCCAGTTGTGACCTGTGTTCTGACTTGTTAGGTGCCATGGAGTCGCATCCTACTCATAGCAAGCCTCACAGGGTTTTCAATGGCTGTTTCAGGATTGCCTCACTAGTGTATTGCCATGTTCTTCCCCTCTTTTTGTGGTGCTAGGAGTCAAACTAGGGACCTCAGAGACTGCAGAGTGGTGCTTTACCAACTGACCTAAATCCCATCCCATGTTCTGACTAGTGGGCTTTAAGTCAGAGTTCCCAGTACCCCTCCTTAGGTTTGATTAATTTGACACAATACTCATAGTGCTCAGGGAAAACAATTTAGTTACACCAATCCATATAAAAAATATAAAACAAGAGTCAATGAAGAGACACATAGGGAGAGGTAATGAGGGTCCCAAGTGCAGGAGCTTCCATCTCATGGAGCTGGGGTGCACCACTCTCCTGACACACTGGTGGTTTTTTGTTCACTTAGGAAACCCTCTGAGCCACATAATTATGTGATTTTATGGAGAGTTCATCACATAATTATCATAAATTATTAATTCCATTCTTGTCCTATCTCATTTCTAGAGAATGGTAAGTGGGGCTGAAAGTTTCAAGCATATAATTATCCATTGGTCTTTCTGGTGGCCAAACAGTACACCAAGAGTTGCTTTATTAGGAAAAGAAAGAAGAACAAGGAAAAGGAGAAAGAGAAGGAGAATCAGGAGAAGAGAAAGAGAAGGAAGAATAGGAGGAGGAAAAGATCCTCTTCTTGATGTTGTTGCTAGGTGCCCTTGGGTAGAGTCTGACTCATAGTGACCCCATGTACAGCAGATTGAAACACTCCCCGATTCTGTGCCAGGCATACGATCACATTTATGTTTAAGCTCCTTGCTGCAGACACTGTGTCAATCCATCTTGTGGAGTATTTTCCTTTTTTTCAGTGACCTACCACTCTCCCACACATGTCTTTCTCCAGGGATTGGTCTCTCCTGACTACATGTCCAAAATGATTAAGAAACAGTCTAGCCATCTTTGCTTCCAAGGAGCACTCTGGTTGCGTATCTTCTAGGACAGACCTGTTGGTTCTCTTGTCAGTCCATGGTATGTTCAACATTCATTTCCAGCACCATAATTCAAAAGCATCAATTCTTTTCCTGTCTCCCTTGTTCAATGTCCAGCTTTCACAACCATATGATGGAACTGAAAACAACATGGCATGAGTCAGGCACACATTCGTCTTCAATGTGACATCTTTACTTTTCAGTATTCTAAAGAGATCTTTTGCCACGGCTTTTCCCAAAGCAATGCGTCTTAGATTTCTTCATTGCTCCTCCCATGGATGTGGATTATAGAGCCAAGCCAAGCAAAATCATAGATAATCTCAATCTTTTCTCCATTTATTGTGAAATTGTATACTGACCCACTTGTAAGGGTTTTTGTTTTGTTGATGTTGTTGCAATCCACATGGAAAACTATCTTTGATCTTCATCAGTAAATGTTTTAAATCCTCTTCATTTTGAGCAAGCAGAGTTGTGTTACCTGCATAATGCAGGTTGTTAATTAGTCTTCCTCCAATCAAGGTAGACTCTAAGGAGGCAACTCTTTCCCAGTAGTCCTTTGAGTGCCTTCCAACCTGGGGGGCTCATTTTCCAGCACCATATCTGACAAAATTTATTTGTTATTTATAGAGTTTTCCATGGCTAGTTTTTTCAGGACATGTTTGCCAGTGCCTATTCCCTAGTTTCGGGCTGGGATTTACCTCAGTGGGTAGAGCGCTGCACTGCAGTCTCTGAGGCCCTGAGTTCAATTCCCAGCACCACAAAAATGGGAGAAGGGCCTGGCAATCCACTCCCAAGGCAATCCCGAAGCACTCAGCCATTGAATAATGTACATCAAAATGCATATGTAAATGCGTATATGAAAAGCATGTCAGAATGTATCACATTAAGGTGTACATTAAAAATGTCCAATAAAAAAGAAAAGAAAAGAAAATCCTACGAGGGTCACGACGGTCACTATGAGTTGGATACCAACTTGACGGCATCTAACAACAACAACAACTCCCTAGTCTCAGTCTGGAAGCTCAGCTGAAACCTGTCCACCATGGGTGACTCTGCTGGTATCTGAGATACCAGTGGCATAGCTTTCAGCCTCATTGCAACACACAAGCCCCCACAGTGTGGCAAATTGACAGACGTGTGGGAGGGGGAGATCCTCTTAGATGTGCATAAATCTGTCTTCTGGTTTGTCTCCCAGGGAACATGCTCCAGTGCAGTGCACTTAGTCACATTGTATTAATACTGTTGAAAAACACTGCAGTCTTCAAACCTGTTACGAGAAGAGGGAAGGCTTATTATCTGCAAAATACGAAAAAGATATCTGACTTCCACACAGGAATGGAAATCAGAAATAAATGAAATAGCATCTTCCCAGTACTGAAAGGACATTTACCAATATAGTATATATACCAAGGTAAAATAATATGCATGTGAAGATGAACAGAGCCATTTTCAGAGAAACATGAACTGATGAGTTTTTTGTCACAAACTTTCACTAAAATTAACAAAAAGGAGTTCACCAAGAAGAAGGGCAGTGATCCCAGATTTTAACCCAGAAGCACATGCTCAAAGAATGTTTGAAATTATGTTACATATCTTATATTGAACCAAGGAAGTTCTCAGAGGCCTTTTCATCTAGTTGGTGGATTGAAAAGAAATTAAGGGAAGATATGTCTTCCACTTTTCAGAAGCTGAACTAAGAAATGACACACCTATTCAAATTGCACTGGTGAGAACTAGTTACACAAGTCATGTAGATTTCAGGAGACTGAAAAGTGTAGAGAGCTACCAAAGGTATTTGTTCTGGAGACACTTCTTCAGTTCAAGTCATTCAGGACAGACACTAACCCAGAAACACCACAGATGTTTTCAAGTGTTATGGCATTGAGATTTTTAAATTATATCTACTCTACTATCTTTATCACTTACAGTGACTAATAAGTAATGGAATTCTTCATTTTAAGTCTACTTGCATAAGTAGCATGTAACATTATTTCAATTTTTCTCAAAATATTTGTAAGATTTTTCTTGTTACTTGACAAAAGCAGCTGAATAAAACAATTTTCTTGAGCATTTAATGGTGGTGGTATTGTTTAATGGTGTACAAATTACTATATGTATTTTGAAGAATAATGGTAGACATGTAGTCTTAGCATTTCTTTAATTAATAGGAGAGCAGAAAAGAATATATAATAGATTGTTAACCCTAACAAAAAGAACAAAAGGCCATCTATCTTACAGACTAAAGTTAATGTAAATCAGGAACAGACTTCTAAGTGGTATCCAGTAGACAGTGGTTGACAGAACAGAATGCATGAAATTTGAAAATGCTTATTATAAATATTCAACTGTATGTATAATTCTATAAGATTTATACAAATAGAGACAACTATTAGCTCTTGATTAGAATTTCAGTGTTAGTTTGCACCGACTAACTGGCATATATATTGTTTATGCCAACTCAGATTGAGCAAGTCTTACTGTCCTTTTTAGAAAATTATTTTTGTCATCAAAGTTAAATAAATTATTTTTCGCATTTATAGACCTAAAAATGTTATGACTGAGTAAATTGTAATATATCCAAGTCATGTGGGTTTACCAAAGAGAATGAAAACAATCACACTATGATTAATTGTGTATATGTTTTGATTTAGCTAATTGAATTTTACCAATGTAAATGATCATTTTATTTTATTTAATTCCATTTTAATTTCTTGGAAGGGAAATAAAAGCTATGTAACATGACTGTTGGACTTGCTTTGAAATGAAATGTTGGTATAATTTACAAAATTAGTGTGCCAAATTTCCGAAAACAGTGTAGTTAGGTACAAGACAATGCAGTATGCTGCCACACATAGTCGGCGAGCAATTGTTTGCTGGCAATAAAGATCTTTCAATTCCAGTTAACTCATAATCTTTTACTAGTAATGCTAATGTAAAATCCAGTATGTGGAAAATTTTCTCTCAATTTTTAAGCTTTGTTTTTAAAACATTTCCAATTAAAGTTTTAGGCAATGTTTGTATGGCAAAACGGTTGAAAATTTTAGTGTCTTTTAATTTGCAGAAAATAGATACTTAAATAAAGATCTCTATGCATCATTTCCTCCATGTGTCTGTCAGCTTGTCATGCTGTGGTGGCTTTTGTGTTGCTGTGATTCCGAAAGTTATGCCACCAGAATCTCAGATACCAGCAGATCCACCCATCAGGGACAAGTTTCAGCTGAGCTTCCAGACTAAGACAGACTAGGGAGAAGGACCTAGAAGCCCCCTCCTGAAACAATTAGCTATTGAAAATTCTATAAATAGCAGTGAAGCACTGTTAAATAGGTTGTTGCCAGGTCCAACTCATATCAACCTTATGTACAACAGAAAGAAACACTCCCCAACACTATGCCATGTCTGGCATTATGTTAGTGCATGGGGAGTGGGCTTCCATGTCCTTCTCCCATTTTTCCAGTGCAGGGGATTGAACCCAGGGCCACACTGAACACAGAGCAGGGCTGTACCAACTGAACTAAACCTCAGCCCTTGTGTCAAATATAGGGCTGGAAAATGAATCCCCCAGGCTGAAAGACATTTAAAAGATGAATGGGGAAGTGTTGCCTCCTCAAAATCAAGTCAACCTTAATGATAGGAATGGAGTAAAGACCCATAAAGACTCTGAGACCTCCAATTGCTGGTGTGCCATTACTCAAGATGTGAAGAAACACAATGGCTGAGCAGTGGGCTCAAGCAAAAAGGTCATGTGCATAGCACAATGTATGGTAGTGTTTTGTTTTGTTGTACATAGGATCACTATGAGTAGACACAACTCCATGGCACCAAACAACAACAACAAAATGCATGATTTAAATTTTACGGCACATTTTATGTATAATTAAGTAAAACATTTCTATTTAACCAAATATTGCTGAATATTTAGGAATAAGTCTCATAAGACATGCTCTTTTTAGGAATTAGTTGAGTAATAATTTTCCAGTCAACTTTCAAGAGACGGAAATGCTATTTTATTGTAGTGTAAGTTTTGCCATTTTCTACATTGTCTAGAAATCTCATGTCATATTGCTTTGCAACTTTAATAAAAGAAGAAACCAAGGATTTATGATTTTGTTTCATTTAAAATTTGGATTAGATTTTATTTGCTGCCTCATCATCAGCATTATTATTATTATTATTATTATTACTATTATTATTATTATTATTTGCTTTTGTTATTTGAGGCAGAGCCTCCTTAAATTGCACAGGCTGCCTCTGGCCCCAAAGTCACAATCATCCTAGCTCAGCCTCCTGAGTAGCTGGGATTACAGGCATGTGCCACAGTGCTGAGCTGCACATTCTGTGTCTTTTAATATAAAATTAAATATTCACTTTAAAATTAAAAGCTTAATGTACTTAAGTTTTTCAAAAATAAATATTAAAATCAAATTAACTGAAAAGTTATTTTTAGATCTAGTAAAGGATGTGCAAATTAGGAGATTTAAATACATAAAATTTAACTTAAAAAGACATTGATGACATAGCTAAGGGACAGCTTACTGAATGGAAAGCTTATTTGTTTTTATTTTTTATTTTTTTGTATTTTTCTTTATTTGCTTTTGTTTCTATGGGTTAGGAAACACTTAACAAGGAAGTATAAGAAAACAGAAAATGGAAAGTAGGATTATTTCTAGAATGGCATAAATTAAATACTTTCTGTAAGATGGCATTTCTCCAATTTGTAAACTAGAAAGCATATTAAATATTGCTTTTGAGATTCTATTTTTCTGAAATACATTAATGTGAAAATACATTCAGATTTACTATGTAATTTTAAATTACATTTTTTATTCTCTCTAATATGTCTATATAAATGCATGCTAAGTGTAGTAATGTGTTTTAAGCAGAATTATAGTTTCTATAAATATGGTAGATTATCAATTTTCCAGAAATTTAAAAGTTAAATTTAAAACCTATTTCTTAAAGTTTCTACCAATTTGCTAGTTAATGATCACTGTATAAAGAGTTCACAAGTTCTATGTTCTATGCTATATATTTGAGAATTTTTCTTTAGAAGAAAACAGACTAGACAGCAATGTGCAAGGCTCCGATGGAGCAAGCAGTGTAAAAAAAATGAAGTCTGAATTTTATGGTCTGCAAAGTTCCTGTTTTAAACTTTTATTCTTATTTACTTATTCTTTTTTTGTAGTACTTGTTTGAACCCAAGGCCTCACACATACTTCACATATGCTCTACCACTGGGCAGCATGCACACCCCATGATGTATTTATCTATATACTTATTTATATTTGAAGACAGAGTCTCAATGAGTTATACAGGAGACTTCTGGCCTTCAACTTGCAGCTCTCCTGTCTCAACCTCCCTAGTCATTGGAATTAAAAGTGTACGCCATCTCACCCAGGTTGATCAAGTGAATTTCATGAAGCATAATATTGTTATATTGAGGTCAACTGATTGAGGACCTTCATTATTTGGAAAATTCCACCATAGCCGTACCTAGATTGTTGTTCAATTGAATAACTGGCAAAGATTTCATGCCTCACAGTGCAATAGGAATAATAGGAGACATCTTGGAATTCTGCTGAACACAAGCAGTGAACAAATTAATCACACTTTCTGTTTGAATATATGTAATTAAATTTGGGATAAAATATAATGCTCAATCAATGATTTGAATGTATTTTTGAGGAGTGTTAAATAGAAGAGGTGTAGATATTTTGTAATTAGAAGATTAGACAATAATTGAATCAATGATTTTCTTCTATGGGATATTCTTTCACATAACATTCATATGATTCTGATTTCTAAGGCTAAGATTTTGTACACACCATTATGTTTTGACTGTACATTACTGAGATGAGACAGCAGCAAGATAAAACAACAAACAGAACATTTAATGTGAGAAATTGAAATGGTCAGTTTACTGTACTGGGTTACACTTTATTAACATGAAGGAAAAATAAAACTAGTTGTTGAAGTGCAAAGGAAGTGCTAGAAAGGTTTTTTTTTATATAAATTGTTTATTTTCTCTCTCATTTTTATTATGATAACAATTAAACCCACAATTGCATTACCAGTATTATTGCCATTACAGTGCTATTTCATAGATGCTATTTGGTGCTTTAGTATTGAGATATTAGAGCGATTAAGGGAAACAATTCATGTTTTGTGCTTCTGTGTAATAAAGACATGTCACACTTCCCTTTAAAGTTTGAGACTATTCCTATTAACAAGATTAAATAAAACAATGGTTTGGGGAATTCTCTGCTACTACTTTTCTCTGGTTTACAAGTTAACTTATTGAAAAGCTTATGTCTGTATAGCAATAAAATACATAACTTCCTCCTCTTTCAAAATGCAAGTAAAATTCTATTTGTTACATTCCTGGGTCTTTTTCGGAGGGAGTGATAGTAACATCAAAGTAGTCCCCATTTTGGACTTTGAATTTTTCATTAGGAACATGCATTTATTTCTTCAGGTGCCACAAATAAAGGTGAAACAGGGTAGCAGATATATCGGAAGTGAGGACATAGTGGTGGTGTTACTGTTAGGTGCCATAGAGTCAGGTCCGACCCACAAAGGCAAATAAGATTGGACTTGTTGATGGAATTATAATGTCCATCCCGAGACAGAGATGCTCACCTCAGTCCTACACACGGCAAAGACTAGAACTGAATTGCCTAAATCCACCACTCCACCTCCTTAATGGATGTAAAGAGCCTGGCACACAGTGAGGCACATACTCAAATACAGATGCACCTGTACGAAACAATTAGGGGAGTGATACTGTTTCTCTCTTTCTACCTATGCATTTTTATTGGATCCCTAAAGGTTGTCTGCCTACAGCCATAGCCCTGTGGCATCCGATCCCGTCAGATCTCGGAAGCTAAGCAGGGTCGGGCCTGGTTAGTACCTGGATGGGAGACCGCCTGGGAACACCAGGTGCTGTAGGCTTGGGAGAAGGACGTGGCAACCCCCTCCCAAAAATCAATCTGCCATTGAAAACCCTATGAACAGCAGAGAAGCACTGACAATAGTGTTTCCCCTGTTGTACAGAGGGTCGCTATGAGTCGGATACCGACTCGATGGCACCTAACAACAACAACAACAACAAAGGTTGTCTAAACTGAGCAGGGCAGGTTCAGATATCTAATCAATCTGATTCTGTTTGATCACATTTCTACCTCTACCCTAACATATGATCTTGAAGTCTAGATTGGGTTGTTTGGCGGTTGTTGTTGTTATTGTTGTGTTGATGACTCAATTCAGTGACTTACACAGAATGGTGCCTTAAACAGAGCAGGTGTTCAGTAAATGTTTGTTGAATGATTAAAGTCTTTCTGTTTTCCTTTTACGTAGACAAATTATATACAAAAAAACAAATGTATAGGCATACTAAAAAGGTCTTGCTGGAATGGTATCAAATCATGCAAACAAAATACAAATGGTCATAAATTTCTTACCAAACTTGAATATATTGAAAATTTTCAAGTACCAAAATGAAGAATTATTCATTTTTATATACAAAAGTTAATTCACAGCTAATATTACTCTTAACAGACTACTGCATCCAGTATTGTTTATGCAGTTTGATATCTTCAATAATGACATCAGTTCTTCCAGATTCCCATAAAATGACCATCCTCTCATCTCCAAGCTCAGTCCTTCTTAAATTCCCCTCAGATCATATAGAACAAGACTTTTGATCATTGGATAGACAGGGTCTATAACCCTAGTCAGCTCAAAGAATCTTCAGAAAATGGAATTTTGGCCTTCATCAGCCTTTAAGATTAATTGACCAAAGTCTCACAGGGGGAAATTGAGGCAGGATGTTGTTGTTGTTGTTAAGTACCATCGAGTTGAGTCTGATGAGGCAGGATCAAAAGGAAAAATGAAGAGAACATAGGAAGTGACAGGAACACATCATCTTGGCTGCTTAAAAGTCAGAAAAATATCACAAGAAAAGATCATGGGCCATATTTAAAATCAAAACATATACCTCAACTTCCAAGTTACCTGTGTATAGTGATAATTCTTTTGACTGTTTTGATCTATATATCGTATCAGCATTCCTTTCTTTCAAACCTGAAAAACCTTATGGTCTCATCTACTAAAATAATCCTTAAATTATCTAAACTATAGAAATTCAAAAGCCACCAAAATATCTCTCTCTCTCTCTCTCTCTCTCTCTCTCCATACACACACACACATTTTTCAAGGCATTTAAGAGCAACTCTCTCTCTTGAAGAACCCACCTCCATGACTTGGATATATACTACTATTAAGCTTCTCTTTCATGTACATTTCTTATCTTTAACAAATTTGCTTACTTTGTTTTAAAAAATCAGTAATAAAAAGTTTCATTTCAAAATTATATTGTATTTTTATAAGTATTTTTATTGAAAGAACTAAGCAGATTTATTAATTATTTTTATCCTGAAAAATCAGATTTTGTCCAGTTTGTAGAATTTTTAATGTGTTTGCGAATTTGATGTGGTCATTTTAACATCCAATTTTTAAAAGTTTTCTCTGTATCTTCCAATTCTTCTTTGACCTGTGTCTCTGTGTTAAAAAAAATAGCAAATAAAACAATGCAGTTAAATTACAATTTTCTTTCTCTCTCTTTCTCTCTTTCTTTCTTTCTTTCTTTCTTTCTTCCTTTCTTTTTTCTTCCTCCCTTCCTTCCTTCCTTCCTATTTCTTTCTTTGTCTTCCTTATTGTAGTGCTAGAAATCAAACCAATTGCCTTGTGTATGACTAGGATAGTGCTTTACTGTTGGGCTATATTTCTAACCCTAATTCTGGTTTCAATATCAAACATAAGCATTTTTTGACTACTCTTGCTCTTGTTAAAATTCCAGAATTAACACAGTTGGAAGAATATCTGTATGATTGGAGCATGAATAGACTGTTAAGGATAATACCATTGAGTTAAATACATTTTGCACTTACCTCAGAATAATTATTGTTATGACTGATTTATTCAACCTCTTCTCAGTAAACCACTTTGAAGACATTAATTTTACATATTAAACTGTTCCAGTGATGATTAAGAACATAACATTCGTCATCTGTACCTAAGGCTTATACAACCCTTAATTTTAATACTGAGCAGTTACTTTCATACCCATTTGTCAATGTTTCACATTTATTTTCCATCATTGGAATAGAGCACTCTGGTTCATAGCCTTCAAAGTCAAAAGTCTTTTTGTTATGATTTAGAGTCATTGACTTGCACTGATTTGAATTAGTATTTTTGCCATTTAAAACTTTTTGATCAATAATAATAGAGCAGGGAATATTAAAAATAAAAACGGCATCTTAATTCAAAATCATTTTAGTGCATTAGCTATGAGTTATAAACCCTCTTTCCTTTCCTTCTTCCCTTCCACTTTTCCTCCTGTATTTTTGTCTCTCTACTCTTACCTTTTTTTCTAGTTAGTTTGCACATGAAAACAATAGCATGTGAAATAAATTTCATGCCTTAGGCAAGGTATTTGGTTGGAGAGAATAACTGGAAATTTTAGAAGTAGGCATTATTACTTAATATAATTTATCTAGTTTTAAAAAGTATGGCTTTCAATAATTGATGTTTTATGACTGAAGGGCCAATGTTTCTAATACACTCTATTAGTTATACAGGAAATATTACTTTGGATAATGTAAGATAATTATATTACAAAATTTTCCAAGGTGTTAAAACTTAAATCCTGAGTTTCAATTGGTCTTTATTAGGAGGTAACTGTTTAGCTTCTAGAAATAACTCACACTTTTGCCAGTAGTATGACTTTTGGGGAGTTATTGAATGTGTCATAGTCCTTACTTACATTTTAACATTTGCATTTGGAAGTTACATTTTTGCCAGGCATGGTGGCTCATGCCTTCCATCCCAGCGATTCAGGAGGCAGAGGAAGGAGGCTGTGAGCTTGAGCCAGAGGCAGCCTGTGTAACTGTAGTGAGACCCTGTCTCAAGATAACAAAATAGAAAAATGGACTGGAGCCATGCCTCAGTGGCAGAGCATTTACAAAGAATGTTCAAGGGCCTGGATTCAACCCCAAGTACCACCTTACAACCTATGAAATATACCAAAGATTCTGCAGAAAACCAAATTAGTAACACAGAGGACAGGTTTTAAGAAAACCATAAAGTGGAAAAGAAGAAGGTTTATTTTCTGTTACAAATGTTTGAAACTATGTTCATTATAACCGAAATGGTATATTAACCTCAAATTTTACTGTTATTTTCTTCATAATTCATATAAAAATTCCTTAGTTTTAATCATTTATTGTGGAAAGAAGCCAGAGATAAGATGATCACTTACTTAAATGTGTAAGTGAATTATTTTGGGAGCTATTTTTTTGTGTGTAATTGAATATCATTATAGAAACGTGGTGTTAATGCTTTATATTATTATCACTATCACTTGCTAAAGGGAAGAGTGTGGACACTACTGTGCAGCTATGGTGAGTAAAAATTTATCTTTGTTATATTTCCTGAACATTAAACATGGGGTTTCCTTTCACATTGCTTCATCTTGCAAAAATCGGCAAGTTTTTATTCTTACTGGATCTCATTCTAGGTAAAGGCAAACAGAATCCTGTATAGATCATTGATGCAAAATATGATGACTATCAATGTATATTGTAGATTAAGGTATTGCATTAATGTTCCATTTTCTAAACAAATTCACTACAATATTGTTAAGTGAAATAGCTTGATTTTAGGAAATACACAGTATTAAAGAGTATAGGCACATGTTATATGTTGAAACTAGGCATGGTATGTGGAATTTCTTCATACATTTTTTCAAATTTTTGAATGTCTTTAGATATGAATATCAAAATAAAATAAATGTATGCCCTGAAAATCCAAAAGTTTTAGCAATTGAAATATAGACATCTCAGCCTGGAATATTTATTTTCTTTTTAAAAGTATGTGCATATTCTGAATTTTTAAGGAGCAATGTGGCAGATTTATTTATAAGAGATTTAAACAGAACCTATTTTATTCAGAAAGCTTATCCATTAAATCTGTCATGTGCCTGTAAGGCTATCATAAAAATTAAAAGACAAAGTAAAACAAAAAACAAGCATAGTAGAATACAGCAAAAAATAATAAAAAAACAAAAACAGATCTCTGGGTGATTTTAATATGATGGCTATTAACTTTCTCCTTTCATTTCACTATTGAATGGATTTTTAAATATTTATTTATATATTTCTTTAACTTTTGCAGTACTCGGTGGCTGAAATCAGGGCCTTGTGCATGTGTTGCAGGTGCTCTAGTGCTGGGCTGCACCCCTTGCCCTGTTTTTATTTTTTATCTTGTGATAAGTTCCCCCTAAATTTCACAGGCTGCCTCTGACCTCTACCTACAGATCCTCCCACCACTGCCTCCAAATTATTGGGATTACAGGCATATGGCACCTTGCTGCATTTATTTATTTGTTTATTTATTTATTTATTTTGACACAGGGTCTTGCTCTGAAGCCAGGCTGGCCTCAAACTCCTGACCCTCCTACCTCAGCCTGTGGAGTTTTGGAATTACAGACATCACCACCATGGTAGGTGGCTTTAAACTAGCTGTGGCCATCATACCATAAAATAACAATTTGTATGTATGAAAATAAGGTTTAGAAGAAAAGAAAAATTTCCACCATTAAGTGACAGAAAGTGATCATTAAAATGCAGGGCAGAATGACTACATTAAAAATAAATACAAAACAGACCAAAACAGGCACAAAAATTATAAACAAAAAAGAAGGGCAGTATCTTGACCTGGTCCCTTGGGTGGGTGCTGTGTGCTTCACCCTACCCTCAGCATGGTTTATGAGGTTGGCATAGCTCCCTGTCTTCCAAGGTCTTTGTTCACAGAGGACCATTAAGAATTTATAGTTTCAAATATCCCATTGGGGTGGAGAAACATGATGGAGATTGAAAACTTGTGTCTGCCTGGTTGAGGGGCATAAACCCAGGACCTGCCTTCCTCTCGAGTAACTACTACACCAGGGCTTAAAAATATCTGACAAAGTCTTGTCTGGTGTTGAGATAGGACAGAAAGACAGGGACATTAAGGTGACACAAGAACTGAGAGCAGCCCCCATTCTCTCGTCATCTGGTTTCTTATTTTTTTCCTGGCTTAGAATCAAGAATTTTGGCACAACTGAAAAAACCTACCATGAGGACTGCCTGCATAGAGAAAATGCTCTCTTTTCTGAAGAGTATCTCAAACAAGAATATTAAGAAAGCTAATGAACCATGTTTAAGAACAAACATATATTTTATGTCCTTGTAACCTTTGATTTTAACCTTATCAGCACTCATGTCTCATCTGAAAACCTGAAAATTGCACCTTATCCACCTACGATTTCATTTACAAAGGAAATTCTTTACGATAAGTTCACCAGCTCATATTTTAAAATTAATTTTAAACTTTATTTAGTTTTCAAATTTTGCTTAATCTTTGAACCTGGTTGTAAATGACATCATTTGAACAATGTAACTTCACAAGCCACAAAATCACATGTGCAGCTCTTGTTAAGACAGGTAATTTTTTCTTTGTTAGCTCCTGCTCTTAGATTTAAGTGTGCTCTGTCTTTTTCTTAATAAACTCTAAACTCGTTTCATACTGACTCATGCTAAAGTTATTTTCTATAGCATATGTCCGATCCCATCACACCTAAGTAGACTTCCTTGAGAAGAACTACTTTACACTGCACAGCCAGTATGGGGCAGCATCTCCCACTGCCAGGGACTGTTTTTTTTTTTTTTTTTTTTTTTTTTTTTTTTTTTTTTTTTTTTTTTTTTTTTTTTTTTTTTTTTTTTTTTTTTTTTTTTTTTTTTTTTTTTTTTTTTTTTTTTTTTTTTTTTTTTTTTTTTTTTTTTTTTTTTTTTTTTTTTTTTTTTTTTTTTTTTTTTTTTTTTTTTTTTTTTTTTTTTTTTTTTTTTTTTT
>VMDO01014829.1:6632-34405 GCA_007922755.1 Pedetes capensis | reverse complement strand
CTTCCTCCCTCCCTTCCTTCATCCCTTCTTTCCTTCCTTCCTCCCCTTCCTTCCTTCCTTCCTTCCTTCCTTCCTTCCTTCCTTTTCTTCATTATGTATGATAGGCTTGCCTGGAACTCACTGTGCAGCCCTTTGTGGCTTCAAATTTGAGGTCCTCCTGCCTCAGCCTCCTGAGCACGGAGCTTACAGGCCTGTACCACTACACCTATATTATTTTCAGGACTTTCTTATTTTTATTAAACTAATATAGAGTCCAAATTGAGAGAGAAATAAAAAAATTTCATAGAATGATCCTCAACAAGTTTTACTGTGATGAGCAATAATTACTGGCAATTACACTGTCATTATATTTGTTTTTGTCTTCTTGAGCTGCCTTTTGAAATCTTCTGTTTAGTTCCTTAATTTCATTACGTCTTCCTTTTACTTTAACTGCTTGACATTCAAGGGCAAGTTCTAGCATCTCTTTTAACATGTAATTTGGTCTTTTCTTTTTTTCCTATCTTTAATAACCTTTTGTTTTCTTTAATGATATCTTTTATGTCATGCCACAACTCATCTGGTCTCCTATCATTTGTGTCTAATGCATTAAACCTGTTCTTGAAGTGGTCTCTGAGTTCAGGTGGGATATATTCAAGGTCATTCCTTGGCTCTGCTACCCTTGTTCTAATTTTCCTCAGCTTCAGTTTGAACTTGCATATGAGAATTTGATGGTGTGATCCACAATCAGCCTCTAGTCTTGTTCTGACATTTGACATACAGCTTTTCCATCATCTTTTTCCACATATGTTGTCAATTTGGTTCCTGTATGTTCCATCTGGTGAAATTCATATGTATAGTCACTGTTTATGTTGTTGAAAAAGTGTATTTGCAATGAAAACGTCATTGGTCTGACAAAATTCTATCATGCGATCTCCAGCATCATTTCTGTCACCAAGACCATGTTTTCCAACTACTGAGCCTTCTTCTTTGTTTCCAACATTTGCAAATTGTGTGAATTTAGAAATGTTATGGGTTCTCCCCAATTTTCCTGAAAATTCAAGTAAAGAAATAATCAAATGTCTTTATGTATGACAAGACTTTGCAGAGCTCTTTCCTCTAGTCTACCCACAGAGTTTGCCCTTGTCATTAGTACCAAAGGCCAGAATCCTTCAGGTTTAGAACTTGGAATCTTCACAAAGTTTTGCTACTAACATAGCTATCGCCATTCCACAAGGTAAGGTTTCAATTCATCTTTAGACTTAGGAAATAATAATAAAGATTTATTCAAAATTCACCCCAGGAGTAACTGTGTGGAACCTATTTATAAGCATTATGAAATTTGTTCACTTTCTGGATTTTACCCTCACACTTTTCCAAGGTTATGTTATGATATATTAGACATTCACTGGAGTATCTCGTCAGTTTTGTCCATTAATTTCAGTCAAATATAATGAGAATTTTTTTTCCCTATCCCATTTTTTACCTTTTTGTTTGAGACAGGGTATCATTAAGTTACACAGGCTGCCTCTGGCCTGGAACTTGTGATCCTCCTGCCTCAAGCTCCTGAGTCTTGGGGATTAAAAGCATGCACCATCACACTCAGCTGCAAGATTTCATTCTTTATCTTCTGTTGTCAAATGCTGTCCTGAAAGTACCTGAGTGTATTTGCATGTCATTTACCTTATTTTCCCAAAAGTCTCTGTTTAGATTCTTGGGATAATTGCTCATATTCTATAATGGTCTCTTAGAAACTCTCCAAGGAGTACTTTGTAGTATTATTGCAGGACAAGCTATAACTGAATGCTGCCTATCTGGTGGAATGATCAGCAAGAATATCCTTTACCTTTCTAGATGTAGGCAATAGAGCACATAAATGTCTTAATCTGGTGGCCATTCTTTTATTTTTTTAATAGTCCTATAAATAGTCTGCTCAATTATGCAGACTACCTCTGATCTAGAAGTTGTGATCCTCCTGTCCCTGCCTCCTGAGTGGCTGGGATTACAGGCACATGCCACGGTGCCCAGCTTGCTGGTCATTCTTAATGAGAGTTTTGCTGATATATAAAAAACACCTCTTGGTTTTCATAACATTCCAAATTAGAGACTGCATCAAAAGACTTGTTAGTTTAGTGAATATTTTAACTTTCATATGTCTAGATATTCAGCAGATTCCAGTGAACAACATAAGTTTCCCAATCTCAACAATTTGTCCTTTGATAAAAAGCCATATTCCAGGGATGAGGTAAGATCTGCTCCATTATGTCCTAATTGAAATTTTCCTATTCCTCTTATAAAGTGCAGTCCCTCAAAACACAAGACTAAATCAAGATATTCTAGGGAAGAGATATTTAAGAAATGTACTTGAAATATAGATGATTGTTAGAAAGATATTAGGATGCTTATAATTTTTCCCTACTTTGGGTAGTAGAAGGAGAATTGGATAGAAATGTGTGGTAAGAAATGCACTATAATAATTCACTTCCATATTACAAATCATATCCTAGGATATTTATTTCTTTTGATAATATTAAAACATGTATTTGAAAGCTTACTCTTCTTTTTTAGCTAAAATAGCAGATCATTGTAATCAGTCTAGAACTCACATCAAATTGAGAATATTCAAAGAAGTCATTTGTATATTTGGATTAGAAGAGCATGTGAGGGAAATCTGGGGCTTTATGGTCCTGGTATAACTGTCCTAGTATATTGTTCTGTTTTCCAGAAACAAAAAAGTGCCTGTTTAGTCTCTTACTGTAAAGGAACCTCAGGTAAAATTACAGAATGGCCCATTTGAAGTATCTGTAGGTTGTAAGGAACAAAGGCATGTAGAGTTACGTGAGAGTGTATGGTGTTTAAGGCTGATATTCCATGTCTGTAGCTATCAAAAACTTGGAGAATTATCATTTCATATTCAGACAACTTTTTCCATGAGTGTTTTTCTATGAGTGTTTAGGAAACTGGGAACTTAGTTCTCACTCAGAACACCTGCCTTAATCAGCTGCTGAATTAGATGTCCTCCTTTGGCTTCTTCATGAACACAAGGTGATTGTTCACCCAAGGCTGTTTTCTGCTTACAATTCCTCCAAGTTGTCTTTTTTTTCTCCAAAGCTTTCTTCCCTGGCATTTAATGACTAAATGGCAGAAACTTTCTGTTTTACTTGTAAGGCCATCAGGATCAGGTTTTCCTGTGTCTTATATTGCTTACTCAAAGACTCTTAGAAACCACTCAGAAAGTAGTTGGAAATACACCAAGAATATTGCAGGACAACAGTAGTCTGTAATTTGGAATGTTATGAAAACCCAGAGGTTTTTTGATCTGAGCAAATGCCTCATTAAGAATGGCCAACAGATTAAGACATTTATATGTTCTATTTCCTATATATATATAAAGGTAGAAGGATTTTCTTGCTGATCATTCCACGAAATAGACAGTATATTGTGCTACAATTTTATTTCTCTGTTTCTGACTTAAAGCTGGTGGCAATCATAAAGACAATGAATGATAAATCTATTTCAATATTTATTCCCAATTGCCATTTAAAAGAGCTTTAAAACTCTGTTCTTTAAGACTTTAAAAGAATTAGTTTGCTTGTGGGAATCTATTGAAGTGTAAACCATTTTAACTAGAAAGAAAGTAGAAAGAGTATCTAAATTATATTATCCAGCTTTTTGAATTGGGAGAGGGATGTGGCAATCCACTCTGGAATCAACCCTGAAACAATCAAACATTGAAAACCCTGTGAGGGTCCCTATGTGTTAAATCCAGCTTGATGGCACCCAACCACCACCACCACCACCATAGCTTTTTGAAACTGTTCTTACTCCATATGCAAAATAGGGTCTCTTCAATCAATTTTGCTATCTTCTTACTTTGCATTTCCTGTTCACTGTTTGGATATGACACTCCTAGATTACTTTCTAGAATTATCCTAAGTTTTTCTGCAAATGTCCCTCAATTTTTCTAATTTTGGTCCATATTAAGCAATCACTCTCATCTCTTACCAATATCTGGTCTCAAAGTCACATGAAAGGGGCTTGCTGTATTCTAATTGTGGGTAAACATTAACAGGCAATTGAACATTGGGATCTTATGGGTGTTCATCAGAATAGATAGTCAGATGGAAAGCAGAAGCAGAGAGTAATGGAGATATGTATGGCACATATCTTGGGAGAAATACTATTAGGTTTTTTGATTAATGCAAATCTAAGAAATAGTTTCATTTAACATTTTTGGGATTTTTTGGTTTGCATTGGTGACCAAATTTCTTTAAAAAATTATAATATGAATTTCCTAGCAAGCATTCCCTTGAAAGTCACAAGATATACCTTCAAATGTTTGAGTTTTTTCTTCACTCTAGGGTATATTTCAAGTTAGTAATTTAGTTTACACATGTAGGATTGGGGAACACAGTAAAAAAAAGGTCTTGCTTAGTTATCTGTTTTTTGATAAGTAAGCAGTATTTTTAAGTATGCAATATCTTGTCTAATAGGACAAATTTTGCTCAGATGAGCAAATGGTTTCCTGGATAAATTGGTTTCCGAGAATTTGCTGAAGCAAATTATAAAAGTTTTTATTCATTTTCGGACATATTTTCTGGGCAGGCATTTATTGAAGTAAACACTTAGCCTATGTTGATGATAATTTCTGAGTGCCAATAGCAGAATTCTATTTGTGGTTTCAATTCCACAAAAACACTCTTTACTCATCTTTTCAGTTAAGGTAGGTTACTGATAACTTTATTTGAAAAGCAAGGGCAAATTACATATTATATGGCCAAAACTTAAATATTTTATCCATAAAATGCATACCTAATATATACTATGTTGCTTTTGTTGTTTATTTTATTTTATTTTATTTATTTTGAGACAAGTTCTCACTATGTAGCTCAGCATGTCCTCAATCTCTTGATTCTCCTGCTTCTAACTCTGCCTTCCAACTGCTGAGATTATAGGCATTACCACTAGATTCAGTATCATTTATACTATGTGTTAAAGAAGTTAACTTTGCCCAAAGAGAGGTCTGCATTTGCAATATGTCTTTGAATGTTCTAGCTGATAAAAGTGTTTTCTTGGGATCTTAGAACATTCTAGTTAATCTAACAGTATGAGCTATGGAACAGACTTTGGGTTTTGTGGTATAAGATGGATGATTGGAATGCCCCAAGAATGAGATCATCCATATGGATAGTCAGCCATGTCTGCACCAGGGAGCTTCAATAAACACTCTGGGCACCATGTCTTAGGTGAGCTTCCCTGCTGGTTAAAACTCCATGCATGTTGTCACACATGGTTTCCAGGTGTAGCTAATACCATTTACACCATCACGTGCAGGCACAATTGGAAATTTCATATTTAGAACTTCCTACACTCACCCATGTGTCCCTTCCCTTGGGTGAATTTTTTTTTTCAATACTGGGGATTGAACCCAGGGCCTCCCACATGCTAGGCAATGCACTCTACTGCTGAGCTATACCCCACACCCTTATTTATTTATTTTTTCTTTGTAAATAGGTTCTCACTAAGTTGTGCAGGCTGCCTCTGACCTCAAAACTGTGATCCTCCTGCCTAAGTCTCCAGCATAACTGGAATCACAGGTGTAAGTCTAAGGTGTCCAGCTTTCTTGGGTGATTTTAATCTTTTTCTTCTTACTGGAATAAATCATGGCCATGAGTGTGGCTGTTTACAGTGAGTTCTATGAGTCCTTTCTGTAAATTATTGAACCAAACCATATTCTTGGCAAACTCTGCATTTCTAGTTGGTGTCCGAGTGAAGGTGGTCCAATGAATGCTCTATAAATCATGAATAAATTTAGACACTCAATTATGTACTTGCCTTCCTCATATCTACTATATGAGATATGTGAATCAAGTACTTCTTTAAGATGTTGTATACTCATGCCTATCATACTTAGTATTCATAACTCTATCATGTATATGTGATTATTCAGTTGTCATAATAGTCTTACAGAAGTTTTATGTACTCAGTGTGACTTTCTAAGGCAGAGGATGAGAGATTTTATTCAGGACCATCCCAATAGATTAATGACATTGGAATTTTGTATTGAAAGAAGGGAAGAAAGAGAAGAAAGAGAGAGAAGAAAGAAAAGAAAGAAACAAAGAAGCAAAGAAAAAGAAGAAAAGAAAGAGAGAAAGAAAGAAAACAAAGAAAGAAAGAGAAAGGAAGGAGGGAAGGAAGAAGCAAGCATGAGCAAAGGAAAATTTATAACCAGGAAGTAGTGTGTAGTCCCTGAATAGACAATTACTTTAGTACTTGGAAACACTAAGGGTTAAGGGAGATTTTGGCTAAACTGACCCAGCAGTAGGTTCTTGATGAACGTAATTCATTTTCTTTAGTAGGTTCAGAGCTATTTGAGTTACATAGATATTTTGGAAGATTCATGGTAGTCTGTACTTTTTTGAAGATTTGGTCCATTTCATCTATATTGTCTAATTTATGTGTAAAGACTTGTTCATAATATTTCCTAAATATAATCTTGATATATGTTCTGTTCCCAATGTGGTTAATTTGTGTCTTTGTTTTCCCCCTTAGTGTTGCCAGTGATTTGCCAATTCTATTGATCTTTAAGATATAGCTGTTTTTTGATGTTGTTTTCTGTTGTTATTTTTGTCATATTTCCTTAATGTGCAGTCTCATCTTTATTGTTTAAGATTTATGTGCTTTACTAAGGTATACATTAAGGGGTATAAATTTCCCCCTCAGTACTATTTTAGCTATATGTAATAAATTTTGACATCTTATATTTTTTCTACTTATTTCAGCATGCTTTCCTTTCCTTTGAGACTTCCTCTTTAACCCATGGATTACTTGTTGTGTTGTTGTTAGGTGCTTTTGAGTCAGGGTCTGACTCATGGCAACCCTCATAGGGTTTTCAATGGCTGATTGTTTCGGGAATGCTTCGAGAGTGGATTGCCTTGTCCTTCTCCTGTTTTTATGGTGCTGGGGATTGAACTTGGGTCCTCAGAGAGTACAGAGTACAGTTAAACTCTAGCACATGGATTACTTAGAAGTATGTTATTTAGTTTTACAGTCTCCAGAGATATTCCATTCTGTCTGTCTGTCTGTCTGTCTCTCTCTCTCTCTCACTCTCTCTCTCCTTTCCTCCTTCCCTCCCTCTCATTTATTTTTTTGTGTGTATGTGATGCTGAGAATTGAACCCAAGACCTCACTCTAGCCAGTACTCTACCAGTGAGCTACATTTTGAACCCTCATTATCTCCATATTATTAATGTATTGATTTCTAGTTTAGTTCTATTTGGAATGATGAACATACTACATGTGGTTTAAATTATTGTAAATTTTTGAGGTATGATTTACCATGTGGTCTGTGTTGCTACATGTTTTAGGAGCACTTAAAAAGAATGCTGTCTCTGTGGTTGTTGGTTGGGGCATTCCATCAACATTGATTAGATCTTGCTGGTTGCTGCTATCTCTACTAGTTACCTATGGCTTTTCTAACAGACTATCACAAATCTGGTGGCTTAAATAACAAGAAATGTATTCTCTCACAGTTCTGGAAAGCATAAGTCTTATATAAATGTCATTGGACAGAATTCAAGATGTTGGCAGAATTGCATTCTCTTTGGGAGCAGGAGAGAATCTGTTTCTTGTCTCCTCCAAGCTTTAGTGACTGCAGGTTTTCCTTGACCTGTGGCTGTGCCATGCTGGTTTCCAATGCCAACATCTTCAAACACCTTTTAACTGCATGTGCATATTGCCTCATCCCCTATTTATGCAAATCCCTCTCTGATCTACACAATTCAAATCAGATATGGGTGAGACTATAATTATAGTCTATCCTTGGGAAACAAATCCTGTCTGTTGACTTGTAAAACTAGAAAACATATTGTTGGTTTCCAAACTACAAGGCAGGTATATTACTCATTTCTGACACTATAGTAAACTATCTAAGATCATTATCTTATAAAGAGAACACCTGCATTTTTGGCTTGTGATTGTGGAAGCCCCAGTCCAGTCTCAGGCAGATCCATTGCTTTGGGCCTCTGGTGAGTGTTCTGGGTGGCAGTGGTGGGGAGTGTGTGGTGGAGAAAACCAACTTACACCAAGAACCATGGAGAAGAGAGACAAGGGGTCCCATGTCCCCAGCAACCTAAGGATCTTTCCTAGGGCCCCACCACCAAAAGGTCCTTAGTACCTCCTAAGAATACAATTCAAGGCACCCTGCCTTTAACAGAGGAACCTTTGTGGGACATTCTTCCAAGCATAGCAGTTGAAATGGCACAACATCAGAATTCTACCATCTCATTCCAATGGGAGAAGAGAAAGAATACAGAGTGTCACTGGCTTCATGCAATTTTAAAATCCATAAAGAAAACCCTACTTGATTTCCCTTAAGATTCATGGACTATTGTTGTTGTTAGGTGCCCTCAAGTCGTGTCCACATCATAGTCAACCCTCATAGGGTTTCCAGTGGCTGTTTCAGGATTGCCTCAGGAGTAGATTACCATGTCCTTCTCCCATTTTTGTGGTGCTGGAAATCAAACTGAGGACCTCAGAGACTCTAGAGCAGCGCTCTACCAACTGAGCTAAATCCCAGCCCAATATTCAGGGACTAGGGGTTGTTTATCCTTTTCTAGCCTCCATCCTCTTTCTTCGCCAGGGAATGACGGTCTCAGCTGTCTGTACAACACTTTCTGATACCCCCTGGGCAGAGGAGGAAAGAGGTTTTGGATGCTTCATCATATACCTGTGAGGATGAACATGTACCTCAGAGTTGGTGGTGTGGATTAAGCTGGGCAGCTTTTCCTATCTTGTTTGTTTGCTGTCTAATGGTTGTTGTCTAAAAGTTTTCTATTTTGCTAGACTATTCCTTTCCTGGTTCTTAAGCCAGTTAAAGATGCCAGATTTATTTATTTATTTATTTATTTATTTATTTATTTATTATTTAATTTATTTTTGTGGTCTGCTCCCGTTAACATTTCAATGTTGCTGACTTTTCAGGTACTAATATCACTGAGGCAAAAACAAAACCTATGGGACTTATCCCATGTCTTTCCTTAGATGATGAATTCCTATTTCATTTGCCTTATGGTATCACCCTTTTTGAGTCTTGTTTTGGTTTTATATATGATGTCTCGGATTTTGAACTGTATTTATTGGGAGAAATGCTGAAAAGTGTATTTCCTCTATCTTTCTGGAAGTGAAATTGTGCAATTGGCCTTGTAAATGATATTGAGTTTATTATACATGTAATGTATATGTATGTATGTATCATCTAATCATCTATTATTTTCAACATGCATATTAATATAATTTTTGATTCATTATTCTGTCATACCTCAGGCATTTTCCTTAAATTTTTTTTTTTTTTTAATTTGGACTAGAGGTTAAAACCACCACCTTGCCCATGCTAGCCAAGCACTCTACCACTGAGGTGCACTCCCAGACTCTTTTGTATGTTTTCTGTTTTATTTTGAAATAAGATCTCCCTAAGTTGTGCAAGCTGCCTCTGGCTGCAAACTCATCATCCTCTTGCCCCAGGCTCCCAAGTCTCTGGGATTATAAGAGTGTCACAGCACCTGGCTCAAATGGTCATTTTTTAAACTGAAATATTAAGCAAAAAAATTAGGAAATCAAGATAGAATTTTTTTTGTTCTTCTGAGTTTATACAATGAATAAATATGCTCAGCTTGCTAGTTTTCCTATATATAATAAGAGCTGTGTTTATTTATAGTCTATTCTGCAAAATAATTTATACACAAGAAGGTTAGACATTCAGTGACTTCCAAGGTGTGTGTAAGCAGTGTAATCTAATCAGGCAACTAAGAGATACTCTCCAGCAAGAAGAGCATATGAAGCTGTTGACCTAAGGTTAGAAATAATTCCAGAGGAAATGATTTCCAATTAAATGTAATCCTTGTCTCAGTGTAAATGGAATCAGCCTTGTAGATGCAATTTTCTTTGTTGCAGAAATAAAACTTATCAACAAGTAATCAAAGATTCTAGAGCCCCTAAGACCTGTTTCTTTTCTACTTTTTCTTTATAAAATAGATCTCAAATTATTTAAGACCTTTTCAGGAACAGGAAAACATTGCTATAGTTATTATAGTACCTATCGTACTAGACCTAGCTGACTTAGAGAATCAGCATATTATCAGAGACTCACTAGTTAGGACATTGGCACAAAAATGTCTTTTGCCAGAAGTATCATGTGAACAATGCTGCTCATACTGTGGTTCCATAATAGTGGCCAGCTGCACCTACTGAACAATCTCATTTGCCTTTTATTACCTCTTATTTTTAACTTTAGTACTAAAGTGCTGAGGCAGCTAAGTAAGCACAGAGGCATTTTTTGAATACTAATCCCTTAGACAGCAACCTCTCTGTACCAAATATGCTTTTATGAAAAAAAAAATAAAATGGAAAGTTTCGACACTAACTTAACTTAGAATCTACCATTTTGCCTTATGAGATGTAAATTTCCACCACATGATTATTCTTTTTATTACTTTAGTAGGGTAAATGTCATTTGCAGAACTCCTGAGCTGCTACAGAACACTATTTATATATACCAAAAAAATCTTCTACTTTAATCATATTGACATACTTTATAGCTATGCTGTAAAGTATTTTTTATACCTGACACTTATGACAGAAAACCAAATCAAACTAAGCCTTAATGATTGCTGTTCTTCTCTGAATATATGAAGCAGAAGAATGTAATAATGAAATATATTTTCAAGGATTTTTTTAAAGACTCAATTTGCTCTTCAAAAACACAGGAAAGAAATGTCTAGGTTTGCTCAGAAACAATGTATGATTAGATAGTAAAAAGAATAAACTCTCTATTAAGTATATGGCTATGTAGGTTATATTTCTTAATACTAATTAACTATTGAGGGCACATTGTCAATATTTGTCTCCAACAATGTACAAGGAAGAACAAGAATTAGTGTTCTCAACATCATCATAGTAATTTTCTTGTGGTGCAGTCTTTTTAAACCTAATCACAAGTTAATTAGTACTTAAACTATTAAAACACTAATACAAATGTCCAATGATATTCATTATAAGTATCCATGTCATGTAACTCTAGCAATCCTGTCTCTATTATTAAGATGTGTGTGAATTTTCCAAGGTACATTATATTTGTAATATCTATAGAAATTTGATTGCTCTCTAATTGGTTTTGCACATCTGTCTCCATGGTGGATGTCAGTATATAAAAAATAAGGATGGTCAAAATTCAAATGTTCATTCCAATAAGTTATTCTATTTAATGAAGAGATATATGATTAGCTAAGGGAAATGAGGAAATTTCTATCAAGAGTACAATGTTGCTTGCTGGCCAATCATCTCACCTAAGCAATCTCATACTTGAGAGCTACAAACTCATTTAATCTTTATATTGCATATTAATATTATTGTTCAGATTTTTAAAAATACATAGCTCTTGATATTCACAGGAACAGTTATAAAAATTTTTTGATCAGCAACGAGAAGTAATTTTCTAAGTTCTTAATTAGTTCTATGTTATATAGCCTGCAGCCGTAGCCCTGTGGCATCCGATCCCGTCAGATCTCGGAAGCTAAGCAGGGTCGGGCCTGGTTAGTACCTGGATGGTAGACCGCCTGGGAACACCAGAAGCTGTAGGCTTGGGAGGAGGACCTGGCAACCCCCTCCCAAAAATCAATCTGCCATTGAAAACCCCATGAACAGCAGAGAAGCACTGACAGTAGTGCTTCCCCTGTTGTACAGAGGGTCGCTATGAGTCGGATACTGACTCGACGGTACCTAACAACAACAACAACATGTTATATAAATATTTCATTATTGTATAATACAATGATATATTTATACTACTTATTTTCATTGTAATAACTACATGTGTTTTGGTGTATTTAATTTATAATATGTATTCTGTATGTGTGCCTACAGCGGTAGCCCTGTGGCATCCGATCCCGTCAGATCTCGGAAGCTAAGCAGGGTCGGGCCTGGTTAGTACCTGGATGGGAGACCGCCTGGGAACACCAGAAGCTGTAGGCTTGGGAGAAGGACCTGGCAAACCCCTCCCAAAACTAAATCTGCCATTGAAAACCCTATGAGCAGCAGAGAAGCACTGACAATAGTGTTTCCCGTGTTGTACAGAGGGTCGCTATGAGTCGGATACCGACTCGATGGCACCTAACAACAACAACAATTCTGTATGTGTAGGCTTAACTATTTTAATTATTTCATATATAAATATTTTGATAGCTAAGTGTAGATTTTATCTTATTTAATAGGAGTGAATTTAGATTTTCTTCAGTTCTCTTTATAATGTAGTCTAATATTATATAATTGATATTATTGAGTTCCTGCAGCTGTAGCCCTGTGGCATCCAATCCCGTCAGATCTCGGAAGCTAAGCAGGGTTGGGCCTGGTTAGTACCTGGGTGGGAGCCCACCTGGGAACACCAGAACCTGTAGGTTTAGGAGAAGGACCTGGCAACCCCTCCCAAAAATCAATCTGCCATTGAAAATCCTATGAAAAGTAGAGAATCACTGACAATAGTGTTTCCACTGTTGTACAGAGGGTCGCTACGAGTCGGATACCAACTCGACAGCACCTGACAGCAACAACAACAATATTATTGAGTTCAGTAGATTTGCTCACTATAGCTTTAAAGTAGCTAGCATTAGAATATTTAACAAACATAAGTAAAGAGTATAGTGATTGATTGCTTACTATTATTGCTTTCATTAGTTTGGTTTTTCTAGTTGTTGGGTCTTTGTTTAAAAATTCTTATTGAAATTTCATGAAAAAAAATGAATGTTATTTTGGAGATCAGCATAAATTAAAGAAATGTGCATTGAGTTTTTAAAAATTCTCTTTGTTAAAGTTCTAAAGTCTTTGTTAAAGTTCTTAACTCTTTGTTAAAGTCCTTTTCTTTCTTTCTTTTCTTTGATTCTTCTTTTTCTTTCTTTCCCAAATTTTGAATAAATTTAATGCATTTCACACTAGTTTTTAATCATGCAGAGAAAACCATTTTACCAATACACTCAGTTAAAGTACAGATATTTAGAATGTAAGTATCATTTTAATTGACAGTGTCATTTATTCTATTGATACTATAATCATTAAAAATATAACTTCAGAGGGTATTAATTTTTTACCATGTAACATGTGAATTCCCATTTTCTACCTCTTGTGACTGTCCACATAAAAATAGTGACAAAAATCTTTAGGACAGTTTACCAACTCCATTGCTTTGCTCCTATTTCCTTTCCTTGCCTTTACTTTTTTATTATATTAAGTTGTGCTTTTTCCATTAGCCTTTAATGTCCTTGCCTCTGCAATGACTGATCCACATTATACTTCTCCTTTTTCCTCTATTTTAGTTTTAAATGTTCCCTACTCTGTTCTCTGATAACTTTGGTAATGATACGGGAAGAAGACTTATCACATTGTATTATGTTTAGTTTTATCATCTTCTTTTTCCTCTGTTAGATAATGAATCCCATCAAGTAAGGGACATTTGGCATTATTGTATCCACAGAGCATAGTGTAATTTCTAAAATGTGTCAGAGATTCAATATATTGGAGGTTTTGATTCAAAAAAGGAATAAGTGATTGAACAGGATTTTGTAAGATGTAAGGTAAAGATGATTGTCAGTGTACAGATGCTGGATAATAATGGCATATTTAAAAAACTAACCAATTCTTTGTTAGCCAAAACAAACACAGGAAATTTGACAGAACTTTTTAGCCTGGGGAGGTTTTACCTGGAACGATGATTTCCCTTTTCTTGAAGAATTTAGTATGATGTTCATTCTCTTGTGTTGAAAGTGTTGAATACTGCTGGGCGTGGGGACCCATGCCTGTAATCCCAGTGACTGGGGAGGTGGAGGCAGGAGAATCACGGGATTGAAGTCAGAGGCAGAGTTACTTACTAAGACCATGTCTCAAAAGAAAAAATAAAAAATGGCCTGATGATGCATCCCAGTGGTAGAGCACTTGGGAAGTATGTGTGAGGCACTGAGTTGGACCCCTAATTATGGAAGGAAAAAAAGTATTGAGTACTACTGCACATTAGACAGTTAGACAAGTGTAGAAATAGGAGCAGTGAATATCTTTCTTACTAAAGAATGCAAGTCATTGTTAAAAGTAGAATGCTAACTATAGACAGTTATGAGGTCTTTTGGTGTTAAACTCTTTCAATCCTAGAATGTTCTCTGTTGTTAAAAGGTAAACTGATGAACAATAGGAAGTGTAAGATTATTTTATTATCAATTCCATGATTTTCTCTAGATAATGAATCAGAAAGCATTAAATTGAAAGCATTTCGGGGACCTGTTAAAGATGCACAAGGGACTTACCTTATCAGGGTGAATACAGAAATAAAGCAAAGTGAATTTTTGACTGGTTACAGTTGTATCTTAGTCTGTTTTACTGGACATTCCCTAGGTATATATCCTTAAGTTATTTGGCATACTATGATTTATTAAACTTAAATTTTATTTTTCTTTAGTGCAGGAGTTTATAAAAAGGGCCAAGTTATGTTTCACTTATGTTTGCAAATCAAGCAAAGGTTATGGTCACTTGGGATGTCTAGATAGCTTTGTGTATTCAGATTCTTCAGGTTGGTGTCCATTGTATTTTAGTTTAACAATATGATGAAGATATTCTTATTTTTCTAATTTAAATGATGCAAAGCTATAGCAGATAGAAGTTGGGTACCTTGCCAAAGGACACTGGGAGAGAAGGCATAGAGCTCAGCATTAGGTATGCTGTTCTACCCATAGTATGCTCTCCCCAGCATGGATAGGACCAAGCTGGAGAAGAAGTGACATAGATATAGAAAAGATTGCCTCAGAGAAGCCTGTACAATTATATCCTAAGTGTTGAGGCAAAAGATGAGTTTTCACTAGTAGATCCATGACAGAATTTCCCAGATTTTTCTAATTTGCTTTATTTTGAGGTTTTCTAAATCCTTTGCTGTTATTCTTCACTTTGCACCTGTAATACAAACTATAAATAAAGTCAGTCAGTGAGAACAGAAGATTCTCCCTTAATAGTAAAAGGGATGGCTGGAATCAGATCTATGAATTAATATAAAACTATAAGCATATTAGACAGTATTAGATGACAGTCCTACTTCAAAGTAGTTGCCTTCTCATAGCTCATGGCCATGCTGATATCTAATTTTTTCAATGACCAGAGGATGTTTCAATTCTGTGTATACCTCCTGCAAGTGTTAATTTTCTTGGCAACTGAAGAACAGAACATCTGCTTATATTGATCTTCTAGCTGGAAAACAATAAGAAACCTTTCTCTATTCTTTTTCTGTACTAGTGATATGATTGCACTATTGCATATTAATGACTAGAAATGCATACTCGTTCGAATTTGAATGGTCAGAAGTAAAATGAAGCAACATTGAGTTATAAAACAGAAATAAACCATATTTACTAAATACTTTCTTCACTAAATGAAAACATATACATAGGATATAAAAGTAAGACAAATGAAACTTTTAAAAGGAAGTTCTTCTTGTTTATAATCTTTCTTTCCTAGTAACATGACAGCTAATGTAGTATTCATGGTCAAATTTAACTTTTCAGACCATCTGTTCTATGCAAAATGTCATGGAGATAAAAGCTGTTTTGAAATGAAAAGAGAACAAAAATCTTATTCAGAGAACACCTCCCAGCTGTGTTACCAGTTACTGTGTAATCATCTTTCATTATACATGCTGTATGGGGTATGGGGGATGATTAGAAATGCAAACCTGATGTTCTGAATTTGTACATCTCTTTTAAGGCCAGATCTGCTCAGCAAGGAATTCAGTCTCAGATTTCAGTTGAATCTTATGAAATGTTTTGCTAAGTCACTCACTGTTAGCTTACTGATCATTCTAATATTCTAAAATATACATCTAGAGACAAAAATAAATACTACCATTCTTACATTTATAAACTACTAAGGTTCTAAGTGATGTACTATACAGGAAAGTCAGGATCATACTATTATCTTAGTTTTGTGTTTCCCTTCCCATTGGTTTTTACTAGAAAGATAATACAGCATAGCCAAAGGTCCAGTGGTATCACAAGTTCTATAGTACATAACATTTTTCCAACATAGCAATCTAGGATCTGTTTTCCCTCTCCCTGAAAAGTTCAGTTTTGTTGTAAGTTTTAGGGACTTTTTTTCAGATATTCTATTATTTTGATCACATGGCTGCAACAAATAGCTAGATAATAGCTGTCCTAAGCAGGAACATAGCAGAAGTATTTTGTAGCACCTTTTTGTACTCAATCTATTTCATAACATAGACAATATTTTGTAACTCACTTTTCCACCTTCTTTATCTCAGGGATCATAGCATTCTGGATAATAAGAGCTATCAAGCAGGGTGGTGGCTCTGAGGTACAGTGTTTGCATAATTTCTGTGAAGCCTTGGGTTTGGTACCAAGCACCAGGAAAACAAAGATAGAAACAAAAGAAAACAAAACAAAAATGCAGCTGACTCATTGTACTTAAACTTATCATCTCATTATAGACCCATTATTTCTAGTTGTCCTAGTCATCTAGGGTTAAATAACCAACTATTCTAAAACCTACTAGTTCACAAACTTTTATATATATATATATATATATATATATATATATATATATATAATTTATGGATAAGGACTATGTGTAGGACCCAGGTTATTCTGTTTCACATTGTATAAACTGGTGTTGCTCTGTAATGTTCAGATGGTGGCCTGGCTGGGCTGTATGACACAGGGTGGATGTATTCATATGTCTGGGCCTTGGTGGACACAGGGGGAGGACTGGTGTCAAGGTGTAGCCACATGGTACATTCAGCATGGTAATTGGCTTTCTTACAAATCAGCTCAAAGCTCCATGATACCTACGTAGGTGCTTCCAGTCCCCTTAAAGGCTATCTTCAAACTAGGACAGCATCATGATCTACTGCTCAGAACAGTCACAGGCCAAGACAGATTCAAGGAAAGAGGGAAATGGTTTCTTAGTTCTCAATAAGAAAAGTGTTAAAAAATCTGAAATCATGTGGCTGCACCAGTTTTGATATTGATGGGTCAAAAATGCTGATTTGCACTTCTAATTTTGACAAATGTCATCAATTTTTTTTTCTTGGTACTGGGGTTTGAACCCAAGGCCTTGCACTTGCATGTTCTGCAAGTGCTGGACCACTGACCTGCACCCCCAGACCCTTTTTTTACTTTTTGAGACAGGGCCTCACTAAGTTATGCAGACTGCCTCTAGTCTTGAACTTGTGATCCTCCTGCCTCCACCTCCCAAGCCATTAGGATAACAGGTGTGTGCCAACCTGCCTGGCATATGAAATATTTTGAAGAAGTATTTTACTACACCTCATTCAACTTTGTTATTCCAGCAATGCCAAAATATTAGTAAAATATTTAAAGAAATCTTTCTTTCACAGTTAAAAAGAGATCATGGAAGAAAGAAAAGAAGAGCAAAAGGTTATAGAAATTGAAAAATAATAGCACTAATATTTGAAAGTCATTCAATTTCTTGTATCTGTTCTCTTTTAAGGCACAAAAGTAGATCAGATCATCTATAAAACCTGTTCTATTTCTGATGGTGATGATGATGATTTAATTTTTAAAAACTTTAAACTAATGCTGGGCGCTGTGGTGCAGGCCACTAATTCCAGTGACTTAGCAGGGTAAGGCAGTAGGATTGGGAGTTCAAAGCCAGAGGCAGCTTGAACAACTCAGTAAGACTATCTCAAAATAAAATAAAATAATTGTGGGGTCCGTGGTGTGGTTCAGTAGTGGAGCACTTGCCTGGCACATGCCTTGCCCTGGTAACTGCCAACCCCCAAGATAATAGAAAAAAGGTTCAACTAAAGAGGAAGTGAAACAGTTTTACACTTGATAAAGTTTAATTTTAGAGAGAACATGCATAACCTAAAGGCTTTGAATAGTGGGTGTCACCCTTCTTGACAATTAATGACTTGCTTATAACTGAACAGTATTCATGTTTTCAACTAAATTTAGCAATTATATTTTTTATATTTTATATTATTATATTTAACAAGGCAAATATTGAAAATAACTCATTTTACAGGATGTAATAGCTACAGTTTGGGTATATTAGTATTTGTTTGTCTGTAGCCATAGCACTCTGGCATCTGATCCCACCTGATCTCAGAAGCTAAGAAGGGTTGGTCTGGTTAGTCCTTGGATGGGAGATCGCTTGGGAACACCAGGTGCTGCAGGCTAGGGAGAAGGACCCAACAATCCACTCCAGAAGCAATGAACCTTTGAAAATCCTATGAATAGCAGAGAAGCGCTGACAATAGTGCCAGGCACAGGTGAGGGCTTCATTCTATTGTGCATAGGGTCACTATGAATTGGACATAATTCAACAGTACCTAACAACAAGCATTTGTCTAAATATTTGTTTGAATATGACAACAACAGTTATTATTACTATCATTATTGCATTCAAAAGGAGGGTGGGCTTTGTAAAGACACCGCACACAAACTAGAAAGGTGAACATCATGTCAATATTGTGTCATTTATTTCACTTAAGCTGGAACAAATTTTTAAAGTGAAAATATTAAGCTAAATTTAATCTTTATATCTGAATTTGAGGATAAGCCAAAATTTATTTATTTTATCATCATAATAATATCATATATTCAAAATAATAGAGCAAATGACTTGAAGATATATTATATCAAAAATTCACAAAAGTTAAAAATTAATCTCCAAAATGCCTTTAATATTTGCAGTAACAAAGAGGATCCTATAAAACACACAGAAATAGTTGATAAATTCTAATTTTGAGTAGTTATTGAAGAAAATTTCAGGATTATAAAATAACTTTTGTTGCCAAGACTTATTTATTTAGTGGTTAAAATGTTATTATATTTATGTGGAACATGCGTTGGTAAATGTTATATAAAAAAGAAATAATGAAAAATTTTAGCTGAAGTTTGCAAAAAATATCCTGCATTTCCTTGAAGTTTTGTCATTCATTTTAAACTTAATTTATATGGTTGCCATAATCTAAGCTTGTATTTTGGAAAATTCATAGTTATTTGCTTATTATAATGAGAAACATAGGTGTGGGGAGGAATCTTGGTAATGTTACTAGCTAATTGAGATGACATTTATGAAAACAATGTGGGGTAAATCTTTCAAGGTTTAAATTCTGAAAGTGTCAGCAAAATTCAGTTATCAGCTTGTGTTTGCTACTTTTTTTGCCTCCAGTCACGCTATTTTTTTTCTCAAATAAAATCTTGATAACTTATACAATAGTCTAGTTTAAAATTAGTTTGGATATAATTAGAAAGCATCACACAGTCTTTTTTTTTTTCCCCATACTGGTGTTGAACCCAGGGCCTCGTGCTTGCCTGTTTTGCAAGTGCTGTTCCACTGAGCTGCTATCTCAGTCCTTTTTTTTTTTTTTTTTAATTTTTGAGATAGGATTTCACTAAATTACGCAGACTACCTCTGGTCAGGAACTTGTGATCCTCCTGCCTCTGCCTCCTGAGCTCCTGGGCTTACAGGCTTGTGCCCCTGCAGCCAGCTGCATTAGTTTCTAACTGATATTTCTTTAGCCTATTTTTGCAGTATCTGAAGTATTTGACCCCGTTACTTTTCTTGCCA
This sequence comes from Pedetes capensis, assembly GCA_007922755.1. Taxonomy (NCBI): domain Eukaryota; kingdom Metazoa; phylum Chordata; class Mammalia; order Rodentia; family Pedetidae; genus Pedetes; species Pedetes capensis. The sequence continues at coordinate 14,797 of VMDO01014829.1, read as the reverse complement.
GCATAAAAGATATTTGAATTCTTCCAAAGACCCCCACTGAGCATAAATTGCCCTGACTTGCCATTCTTTATCAATTCCTATTTAAAATGTGGTTATTTCAATGCCAGATGGCTAAACACTGTCATAAAATCAACCTGCCTTGCTGAGTAGTTTACAACTTAAAGTGATCTTTTATTCACTGGCTCTTCTTGACACCTAGAGTCATATTGTTTGGACACCCTTTCCAGGGAGGTACCTTCAGTTTTCTCTTGTAACTTCCATATCAATAGTTAGCTATAGTTATTTTTGTATAAAAAGAACAGCTTTCTAGAGCCTCTTTAAACCAAAGATAATCACCTATTGCTTGCTCATTAAATATGTTGTTTGTTGTTGTTAGGTGCTGTTGAGTCAGGTCCAACTCATAGCGACCCTCATAGGGTTCTCAATGGCTGATTGTTTCAGGATTGCCTTGGGATTGGATTGTCAAGCCCTTCTCCTGTAGTATATCTTTAGCCTTAAATAAATAAAATATATTACCTCCTTTATGATTTTCTTTCAGATCAAGAAATTGAAACAAAGAGAGGGTAAATGGCTTGGTTATGTTGATATACCTACTGAGGCAGGGGGAGTATAAACCTGCGCCTATGTGGCCTCTCTTTTTCATTTATTATTTAATATACTATGCATTGATTACCTGTGATGTGTCTCTGTATTAGTGCAAAGTATCCAAGATTTTAGGCAAACGTGTATTCTTGTACAGACAAACTGACAGTTAAAAGGTGTTGACATTTTCCAAGGGATGAAAATTGTGCCCCAAAGTAACATGGAAAAGTACATTATGCAAATCTGAAGTGGAGATAAGGCAGAATGCTTTCTAAGGCTGTAACATTTACTCTATGATCTAAAAAAACAAATGGAGTTTAGCTCCACAAAGCATGTTTATGAGAGATTGGAGGCACTGGACAAGGCCAAATAAATGACATTTTGACAGAAGAACATGTCAAATTCCATAAACTGAAATAGAGAGTGTTGCCTGAGGCACAAATAAACTGAAGAGAGGTTCATTTCTCTCTCTCTCTCTCTCTCTCTCTCTCTCTCTCCCCTCCCTGCATACTCAGTTTTTGTCACTCCACCTTGAAAGCAGTTTTCCTTTTTCTCAGGTCTTAGAAATAAAAAGTATTGGAAAAGCCTTTCTTAAGTAAGTGACCTCTCTCAGCTACAACCCTACTTTTTTTTATGGGGAAAAAAAACTTTTTATAAGCTCTCTATCCTATGTTTGGCCAAAGCCCTACCACTGTGTCATCCATTCCCGTCAGATCTTGGAAGCTAAGCAGGGTCGGGCCTGGTTAGTACTTGCATGGGAGACCACCTAGGAACACAAGGTGCTGCAGGCTTGGGAGAAGGACTAGCAACTCACTCCCCAAAAAACAATTTGCCATTGAAAATCCTATGAATAGCAGATGAGCACTGACAATAGTGTTTCACCTGTTGTGTGTCAGGTTACTATGAGTCAGACACCTACTTGATGGCACCTAACAACAATACTGTCTTCAGTCCCTTCCTCCAATTTTCTCTTGCAAATTATTATTCATATCTCAGATCTCATGGCTCATACCAAATTGAGCGCTTGATGAAGTCTGAGTATTTTACTTTATCTATATACAGCATTAGGGCTGGGGCTTAGCTCATTGGTAGATTGCTGCTCCTCACTCTCTGAGGACCCAGATTCAATCCCCAGCACCATAAAAATGGGAAAGATCGTGGCAATCCACTCCTAAAGCAATCCTGGAACAATCAACCATTGAAAACCCTGTAAGCTTCACTGTAACTCAGACCTGACTCTGTAGCACCTAACAATAATAACAACAACAACAACAATAACAACAACAACAATAAAAATGGCATTTGATAGAATTTACTACTTTTTATTTGGAATATGTTCTTTTCCTTTACCTCTACACATATTTGTACCTATTAAAATCTGGCTGCTCCTTCTCTGCCCCTGTGGTCATTTATCTAAGAACCTTGACTTTAAACATTAGTGTACCAAGGAACAAAATACCTTAACTTCTTTTTTTGATCCAAATAAACTTCTTGAGTGAATCTATACTGTTTTCAGAGTTTTAACCATCACTTTAACACTCATGATTCATGATGAGGCATCAATGTACATCTCCTATCAGATTTATCTTTTAAAACTAAATTTATTTTTAGCTCATACAGAAATATAAAAATTGTACATCTTTATGAGATGTTCTGAAATATGTGTCAATTTTGTTATGGTTAAATCAAGTTAGACATATCTAGCTCCTCAATCATTTATCACATTTTATGGCAGAAAATTTTTTTTTTTCCACCCTGCCCTCACATCTATTTTTCCTAGCTTCTGCTAACTATCATCCTACTCTAGAGATCAGGTTTATTTATATATTTTTAACAATAATCAGTAAAGATTTACAATGTGCAAACCAAATAAGTAGAGAAGAATTAGTCTTCCATATCTAACTTCTGCATATAAGTAAAAACGTGCAATATTTCTTTCATGGGGCTGGGTTACTTTGCTCAAGATGATGATCCCTAAGTCAATCCATTTTGTTGTTAATGCCACAATTTCATTCTTCTTTATGGTTGAATAGTATTATATAGTGTGTGTGTGTGTGTGTGTGTGTGTGTGTGTGTGTGTGTGTGTGTCGGTGTATCACAATTTTTAATCCATTCATCTGCTGAAGAACAACTAGGCTGATTCCATATCCTTGCAAAAGTGAACATTGCTGCAATAATATGGAATGCAGATGTCTGTATGGTATAATGGTTGAGCTTCCTTTTGATATATTCCTCAGAGCGGGGTTGCTGGGTAAAATGTTAGTTCTGTTTTTAGTATTCAGAGGATACTCCTTACTGATTTCCATAGTACTAGTTTACAATGCCACCAGCAGTATGAAAGGTTCCTGTTTCCCTGTATCCTTGCCAGCACTTCTTGTTAGTTTTGTTGATGCTAGCCATTCTGATTGGTATAAGATGGAGTATCAGTGGAGCTTTAATTTGCATTTACCTAATAGCTAAGAATATTGAACATTTCTGTTCAGTTTTGCTGCCCATTTATTAATTGGATTGTTTTTCCACATTTAATATTTTTTTATATATTAGATACTATTATACTAAATTAGATACTAATCCTTTATCAGATGTATACAGAGAAAAAGTATTCTCCCATTCTATGGGTTCTGCTTTACTATGTTGATTGGTACCTTTGCAGGGCAAAATATTTTTAATTTCATGTAATCCAATTTATTTGTTTTGGTGCAGTTTCCTGGGCTGCTAAAATTTTATTATGGGAAAAAAATCATGCCTACACCTATATGTTGAAGTGTAGTACTGACCTTCTCTTCTAATAACAATTTTCAGTTTCAGGTTGCGATATTTGATCCATTTAGATGTGATTTTTTTTGTACAAAGTAAAAGATACAGATTTACTTTCATTTTTCTGTGTATAGACACTAGGTTGCAGTGACACTTGTTAAAGGGGCTATTTTTTTCCATTATGTGTCTTTGGCACCTCTATCAAAGATCAAATGGCTGTAACTGTACAGACCTACATCTAAAACATGTATCCCCTTTGCATGGTATTATGCCTGTTTTTTTGTCAATACCAAGCTATGTTCATAACTATTGCCCTGTGGTACAAGGTGAGGTATTTTGAGATCTCCTGTACTGCTTTTACTGGCTAGGATTATTTTGGCTCTTCAGGATACTTTGTGTTTCTAAAATAAATTTTTGAACTTTTTTCTATTTCTGTGAAGTATTTTGTTGAGATATTTATGAAGACTTTATTGATTTTATTGAATCTGTAGAGTGCTTTTGGTCATATAGCCATCTTAACAATATTATTTCTTCCAATCTATGAGTCAAGGAGATATCTCCATCTTCTAAAGTCTTCTTAAATTTCTTTTATTATACAGTTTTCATTAAAGAAGTCTTTAGGATTCTTGGTTAGATCAATTTCTAGGTGTTTTATTTCTTGAGGAGCTATTATAAATGGGATTATGGTTTTGATCTCTATCTTCTCCTGTTCATTATTGGTATATAAGAATGCTACTGTTTTTTGTTTTTTGTTTGTTTTTTTGTTTGTTTGTTTTTCATTTTTTTGTGGTACTGGAGTTGAACCCAGGGCCTCATGCTTGCATGCTCTACAAGTGCTGGATTACTGGGCTGTGCCCCGAGCCCATTTTTTTACTTTTTTTTTTTTTTTTTGAGACACAGTCTCACTAAATTATGCAGATTGTCTTTGGTCTTGAACTTGTGATCCTCCTACCTCCACCTCCCGAGCTGCTGGGATTATAGGTGTGAGCCACCATGCCTGGCTTACTGATTTTTGAATATTGATTTTGTATCCCAGCAGTTCAATGAAGGAACTTATTAGATCTAGGAGTATTACTGCAGAGACTCTAGGATCTTTTAAATATAGTATCACATCATCTGCAAATAAGGATAGTATGATTTCTTCATTCCAGAACTGTATTCCTTTGCTTTCTTTCTCATCCCTTATTGCTCTGGCTAGGACATTGATCACTATATTAAATAAAAGTGATGATAGTAGGCACACTTTTGTCATTCCTGATTTTAAAGGGAATGGTTTCAGTTTTTCTTCATTTGGTGCAATGTTGGCTATAGGATCTACACATATAGTCTTTATGTTGTTAAGGTATGTTCCATCTATTCCAGTTTCTTCAATACTTTCATCATGAAAACTTGTTGAATTTTGTCAAGACTTTTCTTCGCCTATTGAAATAATCATATTGTTTTTGTCTCTAAATCTATTGATGTATTACATTACACTTATTGTTTCGCACATATTAAACTACTCTTGCATCTGTGGGGTAAAGCCCACTTGATCTTGGTGTATAAACTATATTAGTTGATGTCTTCAGTTTGTGAATATTTTATTGAGGATTTTTGCATCTATGTTTATCAGGGAAATTGGTACCCTTCTTTCTTTGTTGAATCCTTATCTAGTTTTGGTATCAGAATAACACTAGCTTTGTGTAATGAATTTGGAAGTATATCTTTCCTTTCTATTTTGTGAAGTAGTTTGAGGAGAAGAGGAAGTAGTTTTTTCTGAAAGATTGATAAAATTTGGCAGTGACCTCATGTAGATCTCGGCTTTCTTTTTTAGAAGATTGTTTATAGTGCCTGAATTTCATTACTGTTTATAGATCTGTTTAAACACTTTATATCTTTTTGGTCGATCATAAGTGCTGAGAAATTTATCTATTTCTTCAATATTTTCATTTTTAGGGGAGTACAGATTCTTGAAGTAATTCCAGATGATTCTCTGTATTTTGTTAGTATCAATTGTAATGACCACTTTTCAACTTTACTTTTGTTAGTGGATACACTATAATGATTTTATTTGACAGACATTACTATACCAGAAGCAATATTTGACACTGAGTGTTGTCATGTAAAATGATGAATCTAAAGTCATTCATGAAAGAGGACTTCCAAAACTACTTCAGAAAGTGGAAAGAATGGTAGCATAAGTGTGTTTATACCAGGAAGACTATTTTGAGGTAGACTAACAGCAATGTGTGTTTTCCTGTCATAATTTTTTAAAATTTAAACATTCACTATGATTTTGATCACACCTTGTATACACAGGAATAAAATTTCAAGGTTATATGGTCATTCTATCTTTAACTTGTGAGGAAATGATTTAGTCATTTTCAGAAGGACTGTACCATTTTTTATTTCTACCAGCAATGAGTAAGGAATATGTAAAGAATTCTTATGACTCAACAATCAGAATCTAAGTAACAAGGTTTTAAAAGAGAAATTGCATAGACATTTCTTCAGAGAAAACCTCTTAACAGTCAATAAGAATATTAAGGGATACTAAACAATATTAGTCATTAGGGGAATACTGCATATTCTCTAATCTGCACAGTTTCAAGAATTTTAGAGGGCCATAATTTAGAAGTGGATTAGAATCGTGTGTGGACTGGATTCAAGCTGAGAGAGCTAACCAACTAATTTTGTGGTGCTCAAAAACTATTGAAATGGGGTGATTCAATAATATATGCTACATATCAAAACCACACTGAGATATATCATCATACTAAGATGGCTATCATTAAAAATGAACAGTAAAGTTGAGTACCATGACACATGTCTGCAATGCTAGAGACTCACAAGGCTGAGGCAGGAGGATCCCAGGCTCAAGGGCTGAGGCTGCCTAGGCAACCTTGTAAGACCATGTACAATAAGAACTTTTCATGAAGCTATGGAGAAATTTGAAACAGCTCTTGTTTTATAAGTTCTTTACTTAGTCTTTTCTTCTCAATGAGATTTTTCTATTCATTTTACAAATTTGCTGCTTCCTTTTGACTTTTTTTTTTTTTACTTAGTAATTATAAACATCAGTGTCAGTTGGGGATATCCAGAGAAACAGTGCCAATAGATTATGCACATTGTAAATAGAGCAGAAAGTGAGAACAAAAAGTTCAGTGAGGGGTGGGGAAGAAAGAAAGAAAAAAGAGAAAGAGAGAGGAAGAAGCAGACTGGGGGTGATTCTAAGGCACTGGGGGATGGTTTGTGTTTGTAAAAATCACGCTATTTACTTATGGTCATTTATTCAACTAAAATATATCAGAAATGGATTTTTTGTTTTATTTATATAATGTAGCAGTACAACCTGATAGGGGAAAAAAGTGAGAAGCAAGTCATTTCTTTGCTTGTGAAATCAAAGCTAAAACATCTGCTTGCTTCACCTGCTGGAGAAAAACCTCCAGCTTGTACTTTGTTGTTAACAAGGATGAACACTTTGAAATGCACTTCTTTACTCACCCAACCTGTAAATTAAATACATCAGCAATGCGATTATTGCATTGTAGTTTTTACAGGTATAAATTATATATAAAAGAGTTGCAGTAATGAGCAACAGAAACACTATAATTTATGTTTTAGAGTTGTGACTGAAACTTCATAATGTAAACCAGCATTGCTGAACCTGCAAATAGATTCCATGGTGGCTGTAATGAGGTGACCTTAGGACCAGGAAAGAATATAAGACTAGAAAGCAATAGCTGTTTAAGGAAGCTCTCTTTCATAACCTGTTCCATTCTTGCACATTTTATACACCTTGAGTAAAATGGCCATATATTTTCTTACAGTTTGGAATTTTGGGATGCACAGTAATTTATATGTTTTTAAACCTGGAAAATAAAACGACAAGAGTATTCAATTCTAGAAACACAAACCAGAGACCATAATTATTATTAATTAAGATATATATATATATATATATATATAATATATATATATATATTATATATATATATATTATATATATATATATATATATATATATATATATTTCTATATGTAAGTCATTATTACAGAAGTACTCACATTCAATGCCCCCACACATCTGTCAGCTTGCCACACTGTGGGGGCTTGTGTGTTGTGATGAGGCTGAGAGATCTGCCACTGGTAACTCAGATATGAGCAAGGTTACCCATGGTGGACAGGTTTTCAGCTGAGATTCCAGACTAAGATAGACTCGGGAGTAGGACCTGGCGAACCACTCCCGAAACAACTAGCCATTGAAAACCCTATGAATAGCAAAGAAACACTGTCAGACATAGTGCCAGAAAATGAGGCCCCCAGGTTGGTAGGCACTCAAAAGACTATGGGGGAAGAGTTGCCCCCTCCAAGTAGAGTCTACCATGATGATGGAAATGGAGTAAAGCCCAGGGTGCTCAATTTGTTGATGTGGCACGACTCAAAATGAGGAGAAAGAACTGTAAACATTCATTAATAATTGGAACATGGAATGTACGTAGTATGAATCTAGGCAAATTAGAAATTGTTAAAAGAGAAATGGAGCGCATGCACATTGACATTCTAGGCATCAGTGAGCAAAGTGGACCGGCATAGGCCATTTGGAGTCAGATAATCTTATGGTCTACTATGCTGGGGATGATAAACGAAAGAGAAATGGGGTTGCATTCATCATCAAAAAAGACATTTCAAGATCTGTCCTGAAATACAATGTTGTCAGTGATAGAATAATATCCATACGCCTACAAGGAAGGCCAGTTAATATGACTATTATTCAAATTTATGCACCCACCACTAAGGCCACAAATGAAGAAAGGGAAGACTTCTATCAGCTTCTGCAATCTGAA
>VMDO01014828.1:0-53152 GCA_007922755.1 Pedetes capensis | reverse complement strand
TCCCTGACTGCCCAGCAAGCTCTCCTGTTGGGTCAACTCTGGTGCTGGGGATGTAACTCAGTGATAGGACTGCAGCACCACCAAAAAAAAAAAAAAAAGTGTCAACTCAGGCTGGGCATAGTGGTGTACACCCTAATCCTAGCACTGGGGAAATGGAAGCAGGAAGATTGTGAATTTGAGGCTGGCCTAGGCTACACAGTAACACTCAGTCGTTAAAAAAAAAAAAAAAAAAAAAGTCTACTCAGATTTAGCTTCCTGTATGAAACTATCTGGGGCTGGGGTTTAGCTCAGTTGGTAGAGTGCTACTAAGCACTTTCTGAGGACCTGCATTGACAACCTCATAGGGGCACCCAACAGCAACATGACACTGTCTGTGACTTGCGTGCAGATTGAGGTCCCCGTGTGTTGGATTCTCAGGGTGTTCTTTATGCTGTAGTAGTAGTAGTAGTTGTTGTTGTTAGGTGCCATGGAGTCAGGTCCAATTCACAGTGACCCTATGTACAACAGAAGAAACACTCTCCGACACTGTGCCACACCTGGCACTATGTCAGTGCTTCTCTGTTATTCAGAGTTTTCAATGGCTGATTGTTTCAGGATTGCTTTGGGAGTGGATTGCCACATCCTTCTCTCATTTTTGCCGTGCTGAGGATTAAACCCTGGACCTCAGAGAGCGCATAGCAGCACTCTACCAACTGAGCTAAACCCCAGCCCCTCATACTATAGAGATATTTGCAATTGTTTTGTCTCCCTAGGATTAAATTGCTTGCAGCTGTAGCTCTGTGGCATCCAATCCCATCAGATCTCAGAAGCTAAGCAGTGTTGGGCCTGGTTAGTACTTGGATGGGAGACTGCCTGGGAACACCAGGTGCTGTAGGCTTGGGAAACGGACCCGGCAACCCACTCCCACAAATCAATCCACCATTGAAAACCCTATGAACAGCAGAGAAGCACTGACAATAGTGTTTCCCCTGTTGTATGTAGGGTCGCTATGTGTCGGATACTGACGACGGCACCTAACAACAAGAAGTATTAAATTAAATAATCAGGAGTCATTGGCCTGAGAGTGTCTCTGAATTCATATATAACAAAAGGCAACTTAATGGTACGTCAACAAACTAAAACCTAATTTGGGAATATATTTTTGTAACTACTAACAGGTTTCAGCCAATCACAGAAGTGAACTCATCAGGCCAAGCACAGATGAAATAGATGCTTCTTCCACATTCAGCTCGTGGAGGCTTGCTGTTCACACTGTGACTAGGACTCTCTTCACCTCTTCTGGTTCTCATCCCTGTTTGATTCCTGAATCATTCTTTGATGAAATAAATTCTATTAAATTTAATTTACCTCACTATCTTCTTTTGACCCCAGTTTCCAGTTTCCCTTGTCTGGGAACAATGCTATGACCTACCGACCCACCTTGTGCTTTGTATGATTCAAAGTCAAGCCAATCCGAACACTAAAGAGTCACAGTGCAGAAGCAATCACGTGACCTGTGGCTGTCTAATTATGGTGAGTCCTGAGAATGTGTGGGGGCTGCTGGGAAGAAACTTATGAGTTTCCACTGTAACCTTGGAGCTGCCAACAGATGTCTTCACATGCTGCCTGAGAATGAAGCTGGAATGAACAGACCCAGAAAAGAAAGAGTAGGAAAGAGTCTGCTAACACTGTTTGCTCCTCTGGATCAAGTGCGACCGAAATTCAAGACATAGTCTTGTTTTATATACTGACAAACTTCCTTTTTTAGCTTCCAACAGTTTTTGAGCTTTCCATCATTTGCAACCAAAGGAATATTAGGCAATTGATATTTTTCATGACATATCTATATATCTATTTCATTCTACGAACGTGTCTTCCTACTAGGTCACAATTCTTTGAGGTAACAGATACTCAGTAAATATTTGCTGAATGGATTTAGCTGAAGGATGTCGTGCAGGGCACTGAGACTAGAGGAGAGATACGATTAGGAGAGGCTGATAAACTTAGTTTTTGATGTGATCAAGGTACGCTGTCTGGTGGAAGAATGGGACTGAAAGGGAAGGGACAGAGGTCAGACAAAGAAAGATTTAGCAAGGCAGTTATATAGAATAGGGGGAGCAAAAGTTAGATGAAAGGTTGTATGTTACCTTGTTCTATGTGTGTGTTTTAATAAGCTTCTCTTTAGTTGTTGTTGTTGTTGTTGTTACGTGCTGTCGAGTTGGTATCCAACTCATAGCGACCCTCATAGGGTTTTCAATGATTTAGCTCAGTTGGTAGAGTACTGTGCTACAGTCTCTGAGGTCCCGAGTTCAATTCCCAGCACCACAAAAATGGGAGAATGACCTGGCAATCCACTCCCAAGGCGTCCCGAAACAGCCATTGAAAACCCTATGAGGGTCTCTTTAGTAGCCATCCTAAATTAAACTTGTACCAGGTGGTTATTTCCTATCTAAATCACTCATCTCTGCTAGTTTATCACAGTGGAAAAAAATTAATGTTAGGGAATCAGAGGCTTATGTATGAACAAATAAACAAGATAATCACAGAAAAAGAGCTTTTATTAAACAGTACCTTCCTAAAAGCAGGGCTGGGAGTTTAGAGGCCCACGAAACTCCACCCTCAGCGAAGGCTGTGGCCCCTCAAGAACGTAACGAACCATCAGCCACACCAAGGGTCCTGAGCAAAACTGAGTTTGGGAGATGATGTTGTCCTTGTCTTTTCTGTCAACCAAGAGGGCACTCCTAAGGAAACCCTTGAGCAGCAGCACCCGAGGACCAGCTCCAGGACTCAATGGAAGGGAGGAACAAAGACTTTCTTAGTTTCCCACCAACTCCTGTTTAAAATGTAGCCAAAGAGTATTTAAGCTCAGCATCACCACTCTCAGCCTGCCCCTGAGACAGGTCAAGAGGAAAGAAGCATCATTCATTTTGCTCTTAGGATTATTGGACGTCTCCTCTCTCTCACTTTGTCACTTACCGGCAGACTCCCAGCTATCAGGTGGTGTGTGGTGACTAGGCCTGGCCTCCCCCATGTGTCTGTCACCTTGTCATGCTGTGGGGGTTTGCATGTTGTTGTGATGCTGAAAGCTATGCTACCAGTATTTCAGATACCAGCAGGGCCAACCATAGTGGACAGGTTTCAGCTGAGCTTCCAGACCAACACAGACTAGGGCGAAGGACCTGGTAGCCCACTCCCCAAACAAGCAGCCACTAAAAACCTTACAAATACCAGGGAAGCACTGTCAAATATAGTGCTGGAAAATGAGCCCCCTGGGTTGGAAGGCATTAAAAAAAAATGACCGGGGAAAAGCTGCCCCCTCAAAGTAGAGTCAAACTTAATGGCAGGAATAAAGTCAAACCCTTAGGACCTCCATTTGCTGATGTAACACAACTCAAAATGAGAAGAAACAGAAGTGACTACAACAATGGGCTCAAACGTACAAAGATTGTGTGCATGGCGCAGTGTTGAGGAGAGTCTTGTTCTGTTGTACGTAGGGTTGCTATAAATCAGACTTGGCTTGATGGCACCTAACAACAACAGGTCTGACCTGGGCATGGAGTAGACATCATTCTCCAGGATAAGGGATGTATACATGGCTGTCCAAAGAACTTTCTTTGATGATGGAAGCGTTTTATATTTATGCAGTTCATTACAGTAGCATTAGCCATGTGTGGCTATTGAGTGCTTGAGGTGTGACTACTGCAACTTAGGAACTGAATTTTAGTTAAAATTAAATTTTGAACAGTGTCAGCCAGTGTTTTAATAAGTTTCTCTTGAGTAACCAGCCTAAATTAAACTTTTGCCAACTGATTATTACCTGTCTAAATCACCCATCTTTTTATTATAAGTGGAAAAATTAATGTTAGAGAATCACATATGAGCAAATAAACAAGACATGCCTATAATCCCAGCACTTAGGAGGCTGAGGCAGGAGGATAGAGAGTTCTAGGCCAGCCTGGGCTACACAGCAAGACTAAATAAATAAATAAATTTAAAAAACAATGCTTAGTGGCTACCAGATTGGATGGTATAGCTCTACAGTTTCTTTCTCTGCCTTCTCATGCTCGGCTTCCTCCTTATTTCTCCTCTACCCCCCTCTCTTGCAGATGTGTTCCTGTGGAATGTAGATGTTCTACTTATTTTTATTTATTTATTTATTTATGAATGTCGGCGGGGTACAGAGTAGTAAGACTTTTGCTATATCCACTATGCAAGTATTACATCACTTTTGCTTACGCATTCATAGATTTACATGTTTCCCAGAACCATATTTCCCATGTATTGATGTAGTTGCATCATATACTTTGAAATTTCCCTCCCTCTTTTCCGCTCTACTTTATTTCCACTCCCCTTTCCCTAAGTTCCAGACATTCTATTTCCTTAAATCCCTCTCAGTCTGCATCAGTACCTTAACTCAGTGGGTGCACAATGAGCCAATTGAATGTGGCCTCATTTAGCAGAAGGGAAAGATTCTTCGTGGTGAATTAAAAACAGAATCTGTAAGGAATCAAATGATACAGTGCCATTTAACATTAATAGGTTTTTCTTCTATACAACTCCTTTAAACTTATTACCTCTTAATAAAAAGGAATTGTAATATCCTCAAAGGCAAAGACTGTGTTTGTAAAGAGTTCTGGAGCCAGGCTCCCTCAATTAGGGTCTGTGTCTCTTGCTTACTGGCCATATGCCAATTGGCTTATTGACTTCTTAGTATCTCAGTTTTCTCCTCTGTAAAAGAGAGGTAATGATATTTATTCCAGAAGGTTTTAATGATGCTTAAATGATTTCTCTGTGACAAACATGTAGGACAAAGCTCAGCTAGGTGTTAATTGATGTTCACCAATATTGTTTTCATTACTTGGCATAATACCATGCACAGAGCAGGCACTCTAGATGTTTCTGAATGAATGAATGGATTAAGTATGTAGCCACCAGATGGCAGCAGAGCTTGGTTTATAAGGCTTGCAAGAACATGCTGGACTCCTTTATTAGAGATTCCTGGAAACTCCCTCCTGAGGCACAGGCACAATGTGAAGAAGGGAACTGACCCTTACCCAGCTGCCTCTCCCTTCTCCCCTTTCTCTCTGATCTCTTTTTACAATGGTGGACATTTCCCCTTTTTCTCAACATGCTACCTGGCTTGGGCTACCATGACAAAACACCACAGGCAAGATGACTTAAATAACAGACATTTATTTTCTCATAGGTCTGGTGGCTGGAAGTCCATGATCACACTGCTGGTTAGTTTCTGGAAAGGTTTCTCTGCCTGGCTTGTAGACAGCTACCTTCTCAATATATCTTCGCAGGCCTCTTTTCTGCTCTGCACAGAAAGGAAGACCATCTCTTGTACCTTTCTACTTCTTCATCTTATAAGGACACCAGTCCTAGGGAAGTAGGCCCACCTTTCTGATCTCCTATAACCTTCATTGCCTGCAGCCATAGCCCTGTGGCATCCGATCCCGTCAGATCTCGGAAGCTAAGCAGGGTCGGGCCTGGTGTTATTTATTTATTTATTTATTTATTTATTTATTTATTAACCTGGATGGGAGACCGCCTGGGAACACCAGAAGCTGTAGGCTTGGGAGAAGGACCTGGTGACCCCCTCCCAAAAATCTGCCATCGAAAACCCTATGAACAGCAGAGAAGCACTGACAATAATGTTTCCCCGGTTGTACAGAGGGTCGCTTTGAGTCGGATACCAACTCAATGGCACCTAACAACAACAACATAACCTTCATTGCTTCCCTGAAGGAGCTGTGTCCAAAACATTAGATTGAGGCTTAAAACTTCCACATATGAGTCTGAAGGGGACAGAGTCCATAACACTGACTTTTATTTCTAATCCCTCACGTTTCCAAACAATGTGTTTTTCTTACTTACTCCCATTTAGCCTTACCCTGCCAATCCCTCAACCTTTGTATGGCTTTTCCAGGATGAGTTGCACTGGTCATTTGCCTCATTGTCACCACAGATTCATATATGTGCTATGACAAGACTGAAGCAGATGACAGTACCATGTCTTGAAGAAGTGGAGTGTTTTTCTAACTCACAGAATGGTGTTGGCCCCTTTCATTTTCTTCCATTGTCTTCCTCTTCTTTCTCTTCTTCCTTATTCTCTTCTTCAGGCTGAACCTGCTCCATGTCCACAAAAAGATTATTCAATTCATCACATCACACAGTTTTTTAGTACCTTTGGTGGGCCTGACCCTCTATGGATGCCAGATGGTTCACCATAGCTTTCCAGCCAGTCTACCCTCACCCAGGCAGTCAACACCCAATAGAATGAGCCTCCACCATCCTCAGATCCTTCATGTCTATACTTACCTTGGGACAGACATTAGGACCCAAGGGAGAGAGGAAACATATAGTATAGTGGTATAAACTAACATTTTTAACACTTCTGGGCTTTACACAGTTCTGTTCCCTCTTGTATGGATTACACTTACTCATCAGAACTTCTCTTTTTCTAGGTGAGAAAACTCAGCTGCAAAGAATGTGGCAGAGACTCCTAACTGTTCCCTATTTTTCATTATCTGTCCTCTTCTTTAAGTAACAGAAGCCCATGAGTTTTAGCCAGGCATGTGGCTCCCTAAGAGTAATTTACATTTGTTATCCTGTGACCATCTGATAAATCCTGGCCCATTGGATGACAGTAGAAATGGCATCTGCAATTTCAGGGTTCCATCTTTAGCAGGAAGCTGCTTGCCTTCTGCATCTTCTTTTCCTTGACCCTAGGCTGGGAGGGGGCAGTAGCAGGCCAGCCTTACCCATGAGGGTCAGGATCGCAAGCTGGAGAAGAACAGAGCAACATCACAGAAGGAACCTGGTCTCTGGCTGAGTCCATGCACAAAAGCTTGCACCTACCCTAAATCTATCCTTAGGTTATTATATGAACACGAAATATACTTCTATCTTCTTTGAATCACTTGGATGTCTTTGAAGTGGTTAAATAATCTGCGAGAGATCATACAGCTAATAAATAACAGCAAAAGGTGTTCCACTCAGGCAGGATTTGAATCCAGAGTCCCAGCTCCTCACAAAGATACTGCACAAAGATAATGTAGCTCAGTGGTAGTGCACTTGCCTAGCATGCACAACACTCTGGGTTCAATCCTCAACCCCAAGTGGAAATCTATATAAACAAAGAAACAGAAACCAAATACTAATAACAATAACAATAACTTCAGCCCAGTACAGGCAAGTAAACACACTGTAATGGACATTGAAAGACTGTTAGGCCCCAAAACATCTATCCCACAGTTTCCTCACTGAGTAACTGAAAGCCCATTATTATTTCCTGCTTTGCAGGGAAGGTGGGAAGGGAGGGGAGGCAAATATAGAGCTGAGTTAAAAAAGAAAAAAGGCAGCTATAGAGCTAGGTACAGGCTCATGCTGGTAATCTCAGCACTTAGGAGGCTGAGGCAGGAGGAGTAGGAGTCAAGGGCAGATTGAGCTATATAGTGAGGACTTGTCTCAAAACACTAAACCCATAACATGGGAGGAAGCACAGAAAACCATTATCACTCATGGGCAGCTTGGCACTCGTCAAGCTCTCACTATCTGGCCTCTCAGATTTGAGTGTAAGTGGGACACAGGAAAGGTAAAATTTGATGGAATACAGTAGTGAAGACAGGCCAAATAAAGATTATTTCTATGTAAGGGAACAGAGCACTGAGAAAGAAAACAGAGGATCCTTTGCCTTGAGGGAAAGTGTGGTAGACAGAATAATGTCCACTGCATCCTCCCAACAATGTCCATGTCCTAATCCTTGGACGTAGGATATGTTCTGTTACATGGCAAAGGGACCTTGCAGGTGTGGTTAATTAAGGATGTTGAGAGGGGAAGACTATTCTGGATTATTTGGGTGAACCCAGTGTAATCTCAGGGGACATTACAAAGGAAAGACAAAGGCAGAAGAATAAGAGTCAGAGAAGGTGATATGATGATAAAAGCAGAGCTAGAGTGGGCAGAAAGAGAGATGCTGCACTGCCAGTTATAAAGAGGGAGGGAAGGGGCTGTGAGCCAAGGAAAGTAGGCAGCAGAAGCAGTAGAAGCAGAAAAAGAAAGAAAATGGATCCTCCCCTAGAACCTCCAAAGGAATGAATCCTGCTGTCACCTTGACTTTAGCCCAGTTACACTCATTTTGGACTTCTGTCCCTCAGAACTATAAGATAATAAATTTATGTTCTTGTTTTTATTTCTAACAGGGTCTTGCTACATAGCCAAGGTTGCCTGGAACTCGCTACGTACCCCAGACTGACCTATAACTCTCAATTCTCCTGCCTTAGCATCCTGAACGCTGGTATTACAGGCATACACCACTATGGTTGGCTGAATTATGGGGGTTTATGTGTTTGTGGCACTGGAGGGCCAAACCCAGGGCCTTACATATACTTTGCAAGCTCTCTACCACAGAGCTGCACCCCTAGTCCCCTTTTTATTTTTTATCTTGAGACAGGGTCTTGCTAAGTGACACAGGCTGCCTTTGGCCTCAAACTTGTGATCCTCCAGCCTCAGCCTCCCAAGTTGCTGAAATTACAGGTGTGTACCACCATGCCCAGCCAATTATGTTTTTTTTTTCAAAGCCTAAGTTTGTGGTAACTTGTTGGAGAAGCAAGAAGAAATAAATAATAGACTGCATGTGACCAAGGTCCCTGTGAGAATCAAGTGGCCCAGAGAGGGTTTAACTGATGAAAGCTCATTGAGAGATTATGTTTTACAGAGATGTGGGCAGAGTTAAGGGCACAAAACAAAGATGAGAAATCACCAAGGAAATCATAGCAGGAAGCTAGTACTGTCCTGAGGCCTGAAGAGCCAAGGGAGAGGATAACACCAGTAATACCCGTGAGAGCTGGGATCATGGAGAGGCACTCAGCAGAAGCTGTGGCCACAAAGGTGGTCTCCAGGCTAGAGAGATCCCGGAACATATATGTTATGTGAATAAATTTCTTACTCAGTCTCTGAGGTCTAAGCAGCTAATATAGTTGTACCTCAGTATCAGGGGGTTTGGCTCCAGGATCTGCCTGTGGATATCAAAATCCACAGATGGAGCTGGGCATTGTAGCACATTCCTGTAATCCCAGCACTCAGAAGGCAGGGGCAGGAGGCTCTCAAGATTGAGGCCAGCCTGAACTAAATAGTGAGACCTTGTCTCAAAAAAAAAAAAAAAAAAAAATTCAGGGGATGCTCAAGTCCCATGTACAAAGTGCCATAGTATTTACATATAACCTACACATGTCCTCCCACATACTTTGTTCTCTCTAGATTATTTACAATACCCAGTACTGTGTAAATGCTATAAAAATAGTTGTTATGCTATATTTTTTAGGGAATAATGACAAGAAAATGTCTATATGTTCAGAACAGATGAAAATTTTTTTCCTGAATATTTTTGGTCCATTGTTGGTCGAATCCCCAGTGTGGAGGGCTGACTGTGTCGACATTGGAGTTAATGATGAAGGAACTCAAATATACCTGTTTGTTTTTCTTTTAGTCTTATTTTAGCTTTTACTTTGTTTTGAATGTATAAAAATGCCTTCAGTGATTATGATTTATTCCTTTTACTGCTACAGCTCTTTTTAATGGAAAAAATACCACATCTAATTAGATCATGGGGTATTAACAGAGATGAAGTTGTCCATGCATGCACAAGCCTACCTAATTGGCAAGAGCTATAAGCTGAGCCCTGTTAGTCACCACAGGGCAGTGACCCATATTTCAGGCAAAGTAGCGAGGAGAAAGTTAAAATTCCTCTAGTTTTAATATAGTAGTGGTTACCTTAATCCCACATCCAGAATCATTTGAGAGAATGTGCAAAGGGGAATGAGTGCTTTGATCTTTTCATAGTTTCCCTTCTGGTAAATCAGTTTATATTTTTAAGCCAAATCTCATCTTACAATTTCCTGCCAACTTTAGTTCTATGAAAAGTTTACCTTTGCTTTTTCCATTTCTGCCCTCAGGCATTCAACAAACACATACCTTT
Source organism: Pedetes capensis (assembly GCA_007922755.1). Lineage (NCBI taxonomy): Eukaryota > Metazoa > Chordata > Mammalia > Rodentia > Pedetidae > Pedetes > Pedetes capensis. The sequence goes on along the minus strand of VMDO01014828.1, from coordinate 43,191 downwards.
TTTGTTTTTCCAGATTTAAATGAAACATTTTGCAAAAATGAGGCATGTGATAACAGTCCCTGAAGTCCTTTCCTATTGTATAACATTAATTTTGGCCTCTGCTTTCTCTCAAACTTTTCAGTTGCCCCTTGATCTATACTAAGTACATCTACATTTGAATTTTAGAGGTCATCTAAGTGGAAACAGCTTGTTTTTTTTTTTTCTTCTAAAACAGTTCAGAATAAAATAATTACAAGCAAACTGGAAGAAAAGAATCAATTTTGTTCAGTTCAATATTTTTTAGAATGTTAGGTTGCCATTTGTTATTACTTTCTGTTTCTACTTCTTCAGCCAAAACAAGTTCTAAGCAAATTCAAATCTATTTTTGTAGATGAAGTCAATGAACTTAACATAATGGCGCTTTTCTTCTTAATCAAAATGATGAACCTGTGTCTTAGAGGCTTAGGGATTTGTCGGGGGCTCAGGACAGACAAGTCCTGGTTCAGAGAATCTAGGCTTCATATTCAGTTCATGGCCAGTGTCTTGCTGCCGAGAGAGTAAGTGAGACTCTATAGTCATGGCTCATTCTGTTCCTTTCCCTTTTCATTAACACAATAACTTTTAAAAAAATTTAAACCGAAAGAAATTCATGTGGATCTTACCCCTATTTTCCATGATGTGGACATAAGTTAAAGTTTATTTTTCCAGTCAATGGAGGAAAGGGTTTGGTAGCAAAATAATATAAACTATTTAAGAAGCCAAAATGCCTTCCAAGCACTTGAAAAATCTTTGATATTATCAACTTACCTATAAATCAATTACTTTGATAATAAGTCACTTGCAATGTTTCTGATTTCACTGACATTTATATGGGACTTTGTAGATAAAAAGAATTATGTGTATTAGAATTTTTGTTCTCACGTTAAAAAAGCATTTCTTCATTTCTTCATTCAGCAAACATCTTATTGAACCCCTGCCATGTGCTGGACATTGATCCTGGTGCTGAAAAAACAAACTACAGCCTAAATCCAGGGCTTATACAATTGTTATAGTCATCTTCCCCCTTCTCCCAACCAGGCATTGAATAGGAGTTTTTTGGTTTTATTTGTTTTTTTCAGACAAGGTCTTGCTGTGTACCTCAGGCTGGCCTGGTCCTCCCTATATAGCCCAGGATAGCCTCAAACTCACAATCTAATTGGAAGATTCTTAAAGAACAGAATATATATCTTAGTTTTCTGAATCTCCGGAGTGCCGAGTGTCTAGAATGGAGCTTGGCACATAATAGATGCACAACAAATTTTTGTTGAATGAAAAATTTCTGACCCCAAATCCAACACTTATTTGTTATAACATGTTGTTGTTAGGTGCTGTCAAGTCGGTATCTGACTCATAGCGACCCTGTGTACAACAGGGGAAACACTATTGTCAATGCTTCTCTGCTGTTCATAGGATTTTCAATGGCAGATTGTGTTTTGGGAGTGGGTTGCCGGGTCCTTCTCCCATGTTATAACATAGCTAACATTTATTTTTAGGAGGTGGATCCGGCAACCCACTCCCAAAAATCAAGCTACCATTGAAAACCCTATGAACAGCAGAGAAGCACTGACAATAGTGTTTCACCTGTTGTGTATAGGGTCGATATGAGTTGGATACCGACTTGATGACACCTAACAACCACAACAACCACCACCACCACAACAACAACAACACTTATATAGAAATAAATATGTGTTAGGTGCTAAGCCAAGGAGTACATCTCATGTAATCCTCAGAATAACCCTAAGAGGTGGGCTGTATTATTATAGTCACTTCATAGATAAGAAAAATGTACCTGGTAAGTAACAGAACAAGAATTTGGGTCCAGGAGTGTTTAATTCTGATGCCTGTGCTTTACTATTGCCCTTTATTACTTCTGTAGCCAACTCTCAAGGTTAGCTAGCCATGAGCTACAATGCAAGATCTCATAAAGGCAAGGAATTGTATACTTTGCTTTGTTACTACTATATTTCCAGAGCCCAGAACACCTTGAATACTTTGTGACCAGGTGTAATATTAATACCCACATATTGAATAAACACATTTCTAAGTTAAAGACAATCTGGCAGGACCTCCACTTGACAACCTGTTATTTGACGTTTGTTCTATTATTGCATGAAGCTGACACCATTGATTGCCTGCCCAAGGCCATTGCCTTATTGCTCCTGTAAGAGTAGCTCTGAGGTTGCATCCATATGTCTCAAATATGCCTCAAGGAAGGAGCATCTTGCACCAGAGTTGATTGGTCTAAGGCTGTGATTCTCACCTGAAGGTGATTTGTCAATATCTGGAGACATTTGTGGTTGTCGCAACAGGAGGAAGGGTTGTGCTACTAGTGGATAGAGGCCAACAAAGCTGCTGAACATTCTGAAATGCACAGAACAGCCTCCTACAACGCAAAGTGATCTGGTCCAAAATGTCAATGGTGCCGTTATGGATTGGATCTAAATGTCCCCCAAAGCTCGTGTGTTTGAACATTTTGTCCCAAAGTGGTGGTACTGTTTGTGGAAGTTATGGAACGTCAGGAGATGGGAATCTAGTTTAGTGGCAGTGAGTCACTGGGCATGGAACTTTGGAGGTTTTTTTGTTTTTGTTTTTTTTTTTACCGAGAGCTGTGGCTCCAGTTCTGTGCTTTCTGATCATGAAGATGTAAGGTCATTTGCCATGGGCCCTGCCACTTGCCTCCACCATGCCTGCCCTATTTGCTATTCTGGACTGATCCTCTAACCATGAGCCCCCAATAAACATTTCCTTCCATAAGTTTGCTTCAGTTGATGTCTCTGCCATAGCAGCAACAACCTGGCTAATATAGATCCTGAAGTCAAGAACCTTGCTTTAAATAAATCATGGTGGTCACATTGCCAGTGCAGTTAGTGATTTGCCCCAATCATGAGACATGAACTGAAACCTTCTAGGGGAGTGTGATATAGTATGTTAACTTTCTCCTCTAATCATTTTTCTCTTTCTTGCAGTAAAATTATGGCTTCAGGATTGGTATGGCAATACCCAACTACAGATTGCAATTCCCAGCCTGCCTTGCTTCAGGGTGTGGCTCTGTGTCCAGGTTTTGACTAATAGGATGTAAGGGAAAAAACCCTACTTCCCAGATCCAATTTTTAATGAGGAGGTCATTTATTATTTACTTTCTGTATTATCCCCTTTTCGTGAACTGGGACGAGCTATTGGTAATCCAAGTTCAAGCAACTATGACTCCAGGAAATGGCAGAGCAACAGGATAGAAAGAGTTACATACATTGGGTATATGTAAAGAAAATACACTACTTTTCTTGTTTGAACTATCAGTTTTTAGTCTTTTGCTCTAGCAGTTTAGGCTTCTGGGAAAACCTTCCCTCCGTGATAATACACACACACACACACACACACACACACACACACACACACACACAAACACACACACACGAAGGGATTGTTCATCCAAAGAATGCTGTGTGGTTTCTGTAGGATGTCTGGAACAATGGCTGCTGTCTTGTGACCATGAAGGAAGGTAGGCAGAGAGTCAACGTTGATGTGTTAAGGGAGAATGTCATGGGAACTTTGTAAAAAACTCAATTTTTCTTGACATTGTTGATTGACTCACTTTGCATCCATTCTCCCTCAGAACATTTTATTAAGCAAGATACTAAATTTTCCATATAATTGAAGCCATTTAGAAGTGTTCCCCTCACCCAATGATAGCCTGTCCTAACTGATTTCTTCTATGTACTCCAGCACAAAGAAATTACACACCACTAGAAGTATGTTCAGATTTTTTACCAACTCATAGTGCTTTTCTCCCTACTTCTTACTTGTCCCCACCAAGTTAATCAGCACCTGAGAGGTTTCACTCTATTTCAACTGATATGTTTAGGAATTCCTAGACTTGAGGTATGTTGGGAAAAATACACCCCTACTTTGCAGGAATGAGGGTGTATAGCACAGCTACTGGCCTCTGTATGCTTCCTGCTTGGAGACTAGAAGAATCATGTTACGTAGGTGTAATAAGTTGAAGGGGAAGCTCGACTTCCAAGAAGTCAGGAATCATTGGATAGCCCTAGAATTTGTGTGGGCTGTGAGCTGCAGGGAGGGTGGGATTGTGATGTCTGGGGATTTCCATTTGCCTGTCAATGGTGCCCCCTAGTGTTCTGTGCAGGACAACTTGCATAACCACATGAGGTCATTCCAGAGAGGGCACCCACATCCAGAACTTAAACCAACTCCATCTCCATGCTTCTGCTAAAGCCTCCCCCTTAGCGCTACCCAGGTACACTGCCTGGACACTCCCCAAAGACACTAAGCTCATGCTTATTGGTTTGTGAGGCAGATAAACTCCTCAGATGACCTTGAAATGAAAGCAAGGCTACTCCCTGGAAGTACACAATGGCAAATCCCCTTTGTTCTCCTTTTGGGAGATAAAAGCCTTTGCTCTCTTCTGCTTCTCAGTTTCTATGTACCCATTGCTGAGGGGCCAGGCAAAGATGACTCTCCATTTACTTCCTGTGAGCAGCTGGCTCCTACTTTTGGATTCATCTCGAATTATATGACAGACCAGGCAATTAGTCTCCTTATCCTTCCAGAAGCATCTCAGCGATGCAATATCATAACAAACAGCCCCTCCTTATCCCATGTCTAAGCAATGTGACTGAATGTCTGCCCTGAGACAAACTCATTTGCACATGGCTCTTTAACACTTCTTTGTAAAACTTTGGTTCAACACACACACACACACACACACACACACACACACACACACGCACTTGATCCAAGATAAGAAACAAGGTTGAGAGTGAACACACAATATTCAAAGACAGATTTAAAAGTGAGATATACTTGCAGAGACAGATTTAAAAGTGAGATACACTTGCAGATAGAATGTGGTTTAAAATGGTTGTTGTTGTTGTTGTTGTTAGGTGCTGTTGAGTCAGTATCTGACTCATAGCGACCCTCATAGGGTTTTCAATGGCTGAGTGCTTCGGGATTGCCTTAGGAGTGGATTGCCAGGCCCTTCTCCCATTTTTGCGGAATTGAACTCAGGGCCTCAGAGACTGCAGCGCAGCGCTCTACCCACTGAGCTAAATCCCAGCCCACTTAAAATGATAACATTTCTATTTAAGTACAGGATGGAAGGGAAAATACTGGAATTGACCCTTCCAATGCAGATACAATAAGGATTTTTTCCTCATTTGTGCAATTGTTTGAAAGGAATTTCATAAGGGTATAATATCAAAATGTACTGTTATTTGTTTAATAAAGTATCTAGAGTAAAAAGAGGATAATTACACTGGCGGGCTGGGGTTCAGCTCAGTTGGTAGAGCACTGTTCTGCACTCTCTGAGGCCCTCAGTTTGATCCCCAGCACAGCAAAAATGGGAGAAGGACATGGCAATCCACTCCTGAAGCAATCCCAAAACAATCAGCCATTGAAAACCCTATGAGGGTTGCTATGAGTCAGACATGACTCGACGGCACCTAACAACAATTACCTTGGCAGGATCCATCATCCCCTAGACCTAATGTGAACAGTTACTTTCCAGCCTGAGCCAGAGACTCTTCAGCTCTATTCACAGAAACACCAACTGCATCTTTGTGCACTTTTATTAGGGTTATTTCACCTTCAGACATTCCTACCTGATGCCCAGTTATGATATATTTATCCAGGGCATGTATTCAAATGGTGTGCCCTTGTGGATACCTATGCAAAGTGTCCATAAGGCTGGACAGAGTGGACACCTGCTTTAACTGCAGGAACATGGGTCTGATAGAGATACACGGAGGCCAAAGATAGTTGTGGGGTGGGCACAGCGTGTCCAGAAGGATGGAGAGATTTGTGGTTTTCACTTTTCTGCTCTTGTTACCACAATGTCTTTGTGTCCTGTGATGACTGCATGTGGCAGAGACTAGAGGAACAGGTTTAGTTCCTCTTGATGATTGGAGAGGTAGGGAAAGCCTGGACATAAGACAAACTTCACCATGGACAAATCCCATTGTGGACAACCCCTACCCTGGACAGGTAGTGGAGAAAGCTCCTTTTTCCCATAAATAATTGGGGCTTTCCTACTTCAAAGAGTTAATGCTATTGAAGAACTGAGAACAGTGCCTAGGAAGCAATACCCAGGGCTGGCTGTTACCACTTGCATCCCTCACTCCAGGGCTTGTGCAGACATACACTAGGAACATTCTGCTCAATGAAGAACGTTGAGCTCTGTGCCACACTGGCAGCTCCAGTTGTCTCAAGCAGATCTTCCTCTTGGTTTGTTCTTTTTCATGCAGCCTTTGCAAAAGGGGACACTAACTTGACCGCTGACACACACCTTGAACAAAGGCAGATGGCCCCTGCAGGCTTATTCTAAGCTGAGAAGCTTCTGGCTTTGTGGTTAGCTAGAGACCCCAGTCAGTAGAAAAAGAATACAGAAAGCTGGAATTAGACAGATGATAAAGAAAATTGATCCAAGCAATTGCTTCAGGAAGCAGTAGTGATCTCCAAAATGCAGTTGTACCAGATTTTATATACACCAAGGAGGGTTGGCCCCGGAGAGAAGAGAGAGTCAAGGGTTCCTTTGAAAAGGAGCTAACTTCTCTTGTACAGCAGAAAGCCTCAAGGTACTTACTGGCCAGGGAAAGACACAGTCACCTCTCCAGAATGGTTCATTTGCTCCCTCTGAACCCGGAAACTCAAGGCCAATTACACATATTTTTGGTGCCTCTTCTCTTACCCCACTCCCCAAGAATGCACTCTGTGAGCAGATTTTCGCCCTTCTCAAACTATCCTCTCATGTGCCGGTGAATCCCCTCCCTATGCGGTTCATAGTCTGGCAGCTTCTGCCCCTGCCCCTGGCAAACCCTACCCCAAAGTGCACCCTCTTCAGTGGACCAGGGACTCTTGCCACTCACACCTGTTTTCCTGGAGCTCTTTGGTTGCACAGCCTTCAATTTTACAGATCAATGAAAGATACACATTAGCTCCACCCATGAGTTCCTCATTGCCCTCGCTTCAGCTACAGCGCAGGCCAAGCTCTCCACTTCTGAAGACACCAGTGGTACATTGTTAGGGACTGACTGCTTAATGGGTTTTCTTTGGGGTGATGAAAATGTTGTGGAACCAAATAGAGGTGGCAGTACTACAACATTGGGAGTGTACTAAATGTGACTGAATCATTCACTTTTAAAGACAATTAATTTTGTTATGTGAATTTCACCTCAACAAAAAATGAAATTGCTTTTCCCACTGAATACTGGTCAGACCTGAAGTAAACAGGTTCTGGGAAATACTCTAAATGGAGGAATGAGGAAATACCAGGAGGAGGTTCGCCCTCCTCACAGCCCCACGCAGAGACTAGGAGGGCAACAAAGAAGGGAGCATGAGCCAAGCTGCCCACTGGACAAACTATTCTGAACAGGGTGAAAACTCTTCAGACTGTGGTTTGCATTTCATCAGTGAGGCATCAGGTTGCCATCGAGCTAAAATGACCTGAAGGTTAAAATTATCATAAAACAACACTTCCTTTTGTGAAGAATCCTTCTGGCTGAGTTGATGACAATCAGCCGGCCACTCAGGCTCCCTCCACAAAGTGTGTTGCTCATCCCATAAGCAGCCTCTAGAAGAGTGGGAGAGCTAATTATAAGTAAGGAAGCCAGCATTCACAGAGGGTTTCCTTTCACTTCTGCCTTCTGTGGAAGCTTCTGGAAACATCTGCACCTGTGACAGGATTGTCAGAGAAAATATAAGATGGTTTATTAAATTTGAACTTCGGATAAAGGATAAGTACTATTAAAAGTTATTTTTTAAATAGACAAAAAATGGTATTTCTTTCTAGTATTCAACATGTTTTGAAACACCTATGCAGGTGGAATGGCTAGTACGCAACAAATGCATACTACCTGTATTTATCTTTTTTTAATGATGAGAACACTTAAAATCTACTTTCAATGATTTTCAAGTACATAATACTTTGTGATTGACTATAGTCACTATGTTGTGCAATAGATCTCCTAAGCTTATTCCTCCTGTTTAATTGAAACTGTGCATCCTTTTACCAACATCTCCCCAAATGCAGCCCCTGGTAAAAACACCTCTACTCTCTGCTTTGAATGAGTTTGACATTTTTTGATTCCACATATAAGTGAGATCATGTGGTATTTGTCTTTCTGTGTCTGGTTTCTTTCACTTAACATTGTGTTATCTATGTCCTTCCATGTTGTCACAAATGACAGGATTTCCTTCTTTTTGAATGTTGAATAATATTCTGTTATGAATAAATAAATATCCAGTCATCTTCTGTTTCCATTTCTTAGCTATTGTGAACAATGCTGTGAACATGGGGGCACACAGATCTCTTTGACATACTGATTTCCTTTCCTTTGGATGTGTGCCCAGCAGTGGGATTGCTGGATCATATGTGTCTTAGTCCATTTGTGCTGCTACAACCTGAGACTGTGACTGGGTAATGTATGAAGAACAGAAAATTCTCTCTTTCTTTTCTGCTTTCCTTTTTTCTCTTTTCTTATAGTTCTTGGGGGGATGAATCCAGGGTTTCACACATGTTAGGCAAGTGCTCTACCACTGAGCTGCACCTCCAGCCTTTTATTTGTTTGTTTGTTTGCTTATAGACAGGGTCTTGCTATGTCACACAGGCTGCCTTTGGCATCAGACTCTCAGTCCTTCTGCCTCAGCCTCCTCAGTTGCTGGGGTTACAGACATGTGGCGTGGCACCCAGCTCAGAAATTTATTTTCTTATTGTTCTAGAGTCTGCAAATTCAAGATCAAGGTGCTGGTATTCCGTCTCTGGTGAGGACTGTGTTATATCCTCACATAGCAGAAAGCAGAAAGACAAAAAGTGGATGAATGCTGTGTCTTCACAAGGCAGATGAGTAGAAAAAAGCAAACTCCCCTCCCCTGGACCCTTTCATAAGGGCTCAAATCCCATCCATAAGGGTGGAGCCCTTACAAGTTAACTACTTCCCTAATACCATCAGAGGAGATTGAGTTTCAACATGAATTATGGAGTGGACATATTCAAACCATTGCAATATGGTCCTTCTATTTTTGATATTTTCAGAAACCTTTCATGACTACCCTAATTTACATTCTCACCAACAGTGTGCAAGGAAGAACAAGTACTCTTTAAGTATATCTATGTCCCATACAATATTATATATACTTTCAAAAGTATTTGAAATTCCAATTTAATGGAACATCTTGAATTTTTACTTGCTATGTTTGGCATCCCTACAAAGAAATCTCTGAAATTCCAAGTGCCCAGGGTTCCAGATTTGCCAAGGTCGTGAGTTGGGAGAATGGTTGGTGTCCTCTGGGCACACACTGTCCCTTCCACCTTGCTTCCTGCAGAACACTTGATCTCCCAAGTGATTGTGCAGCTTCAAATAACACAAGCCCCAAATTTCTAACAAACTGGCCTTGGGCTTGGTTTTGTTTGCTGATTCCCTGCTGGTGGCAGCAGCAGCCTCTGCAATTTCCACTAGGTGGGAAACAGCCTGCAGCATAGAACCTTCCAAATGGAAACAAGCTGTGAGCTGCTGTAGTGTGAAGGGGGCTGAGGTCAACCCACTCCTGGCCACCTGGCTCTTTAAGAAGGCTTCTGTGCTGGAGGGACCTGATTCTGCTGGAAAACTTCTCTGGGGGTTGCTCAGAGGTTGATCATTCTGGATTTGGGCATTTTCTCCTGCCTCTGTTCTAGGTTTTCTCAGGCCACTGAGGGCCAGAGGAAGAAGAGGTCATAACCACAGTGGGGAAGTCTTTTATAAATAGCTAGGAGCGCAACATAGCTGGATTGTGTTCTCTTGGCTGCAAGCTGGACAACTATTATTTTGCCCACTCTCCTCAGAGAAGACCTAAACTCAAGTACTGAACCATAGAAAGAAAAGAACTCTAAACCTCAGAAAGAAAAGAACTTCTAAGCCTCAGAAATGATTGACAGGAGTGGTGATAAACTGTACCCTTCCACCTCATCAAGCCCACCATTTAGCCCCTATGCTACATTCACTTAAAGAGGTGAAGGAGAAAATGAAAAGGCTTGACCTTCACCATGAGAATTGCTCTTTGCCCAGCTGCCCTGCAAAGTTCAAACAAATCTGCCATAGGCTGGGGTGGTGGTCTTGTCACATAGGTCTCCCCTGGTGGAGGCAGTCCACCAGACCCCCAGAAACACACAATACATTGGCTTCCGCTCAAAAAAACCAGCAGTCATTGCTGACCATGTCCCCACCTAGCACCTGGCCCTGACCATCCCTTCCTGGAAAATGTGATGGAGAAGGGGTAGTCAGCCAATTCCAACACCACCTGGCCTCAGCAGCCACCCTGGACGCTGGCCGGAAGCAGCCCTGGACCCATGCACACAGCAACGTGCATGGGGCAGCATATCCTTCTCACAGTTTTAGCTTCCTGCCAGGCTGTGCAGTCACCTCTGTTGGCTTGGGTCTCTCTGACCTCGGGTGACATGGGAAACAGAGGCCAGTGGGTGAATTGGGAGGCTGAGCTATGACATGCCACCATCCGGCTTGGGGTGGGACACATTGTCCCTGGAGAGGGAGGGTCACTTCCCACCACACCCAGCCACAGAACAGCCTTCCCAGGGGTAACAGGCCATCTCCTTTTCCCACCTGCTGAAAATGTGACCCTTGAACTATGGTCTGATTGCTATGGGGGGTAATCTGAACTTGACTGAGGCACTAACACTCAATTGTCTACTGCTTTTATTGTTGTTGTTAGGTGTTCAACTGTTAGCGAACCTATGTACAACAGGCGAAACACTATTGTCATGCTTCTCTGCTATTCATAGGGTTTTCAACAGCAGATTGCTTTTTGGGAGTGGGCTGCTGGGTCCTTTTCCCAGGCCTACAGCACCTGGTGGTTCCAAGTGGTCTCCCATCCAAGTACTAAACAGGTCTGACCCTGCTTAGCTTTCGAGATCTGATAGGATTGGATGCTATAGTGGTACAGGTGTCTACTGCTTTGTTGTTGTTGTTGTTGTTAGGTGCCGTCGAGTCGGTATCCGACTCATAGCGACCTTCTGTACAACAGGGGAAACACTATTGTCAGTGCTTCTCTGTTGTTCATAGGGTTTTCAATGGCAGATTGATTTTTGGGAGGGGGTTGCCAGGTCCTTCTCCCAAGCCTACAGCTTCTGGTGTTCCCAGGCGGTCTCCCATCCAGGTACTAACCAGGCCCGACACTGCTTAGCTTCCAAGATCTGACGGGATCGGATGCCGCAGGGCTACCGCTGCAGGCATCTACTGCTTTAGGAAGTCTTAAATCCCTTTAGAACAGCTGAGTTTTGGAGACGTTTTGAAAGGAGTAGACAGATGCAATCGCATACTCTCTGAGGTTTGCCCACTGAACAGTGTCATGCTGAAAACTCACAATGCCCCTGGCAGATGGTAGCTGAAATGATACGCTCAAATCAATTTTTACTAATGCAGAAACCTTGTAAATGCAATACGGTCTTCTTAACCATTTCAAACCGGAAGTGACTCTATTACATCTACCTCATCAGATGCAACACCTGGCAGCCTCTGCCAGATCCCACAAGAACAGGAATATAAATCAAATTTGGCTTCCCTCAACAGGTCCTTGAGAGGACTAAACAAAACAACCACTTAAACAGCAAGAGAACCTGATGATAATTCACAGCCTTTCTTCTTTGATAGACCCAGTGGAGTAGCTGAATTTTTCACTCACACCCAATTATTTGGGGATATTCAGGTTACTGACATGACATCAGAAAGACTCTATCCCCTCTCAGGTTTTCTCTAGCTGCTCCTTGTGGAGGTCTTTTATGTGCCACTGTTAATTTTCTTCTCAGCTTGGGGCTTCCTGTGTGTTAGTCGCCTGCCCAGGAGTGCTTTAGATTTCAGCTTCAGCGTCACTTCCTCAGAGCAGCGTTTTCCTGACCCCTTCAACCTTAGCTTAGTTTCCGTTATGATTTCTTATTGTTTTTTGTTGCCATTAGAGGATTTAGTACAAATGGCATTTTCATCTGTAATTATGTGTTGATGCATTTAATATGTGAGTCCTTCCTAGGCTATGGGTTTCATCGTTGTTAGGTGCTGTCAAGTCAAGTCTGACTCATAGTAACCCTACATACAATAAAATGAAACACTCCCCAACACTCTTCCATGCCTGGCACTATGTCAGTGCTTCTCTGCTATCCATAGGATTTTTAATGGTGGATTGTTTCGGTATTGCTTTGGAAGTGGGCTGCCATGTCCTTCTCCCATTTGTGCAGTGCTAGGGATCAATCCTAGGGCCTCAGAGAGCAAAAAGCAGCATTCTACCAACAGAGGTACACCCAGCCTATGAACTTCATAAGGACAGTTTTATGGGTTGAATTGTGTGCCCCCAAAAATATATGTTAAAGTCCCAGCTCCTTGTTGTTGTCAGGTGCCATTGAGTCAAGTCTGACTCATAGCAACCCTCATAGGGCTTTCAATGGCTGATGGTTTCAGGATTGCTTCAGGAGTGGATTGCCATGTCCTTCTCCCATCCTAGCTCCTAGGACCTCAGAATGTAAACTTATTTGGAAATAGGGCCACTGTAAATATAATTAGTTAATACGAGATCATACTGGAGAAGAGTGGGTCCCCAACCCAATAGGGCTGGGGTTCTTATGATCTCACAGCCCTGTAAAGACACAGATACTTAGGGAGAATGCTTAGGGGAAGACTAAGGCAGACATTGGACGTATGTCACGTCTAGCCAAGGACTACCACCTAGTACTAGGATAGGCAAGGAGAGACTCTTCTGCAGCTTTCAGAGGAAGGATGGTGCTGCCAACACTGTAGGTTTGGACTTTCTAGCCTCTAGAACTGGGAGATAATACATTTCTATTGTCTTAAGCCACCCGGTTTGTGATAGAGTTGTGTGTGACTTAATGATGATGATACATTCTGAGAAATGCCTGGCTAGGTGATTTTATCCTTGCATGAATATCACAGAGGGTACAACACAAACCTAGATGGCAATGGTCAATCAGCTGATTATATATATATGTGTGTGTGTGAGTGTCAATGTGTAAGTAGGAGTATGCTATAGAAGAGCTATGAAAAGTACAATATAGTAATGTAAATACATAAACCAGTATACAATATAGTAAATACATAAACCAGTGTACAATATAGTAAATACATAAACCAGTAACATAGCCATTTATTATCATTATCAAGTATTATGCCTATAAAAGGTTATATGTGCTATCCTTCTACACAGCTGCCCGTGTAGTCGGTTTGCTCACCACAGCATCACCACAAACACATGAATAATGCATTGCATCACAACATTACAATGGCCGTGATGTCAGTAGGCGATGGAAGTTTCTAGCTCCATTATAACCTTATGGGATCAGGCTACAGTTTGGATCTGAAGTGTCCCCCAGAGGCTCATGTGTTGAAAGGCTGGTCCCCAGTCTGTGGCACTACTGGGAGGCAGTAGAAACTTTAGGAAGTGGGGCCTCGTTGGAGGAAAATAGGCAGTTGGGAGCATGCCATTGAAGGGGATATTGGGACCTCCGGACCCTTGTCTGTCTTTGTTTTCTGGCTGCCAGGAGGTGAAGAGTTTTCCTCGGCCACCTATTCTGCTTTGCTGCTGGACCAAAAGCAATGTGGCCAAGTGACCATGGACTGAAACCTCTGAACCATGAGCCATAGGAAACCATTCCTTCTGGTAAGTTTTTTATCTTAGATATTTTGCCACAGTGATGCAAGGCTAACAAACCCAGACCACTTTCATACACCTGACCTGTCATTGCCCGAAACATTGTTATGCAGTACTTGACTGTACTTCATTACAGCAGCCCTAGGAATCATTAGGGCCTGCAGCCGTAGCACTGTGGCGTCAGATCCTGTCAGATCTCAGAAGCTAAGCAGGGATGGGCCTGGTTAGTACTTGGATGGGAGACTACCTGGGAACACCAGATACTGTAGGCCTGGGAGAAGGACCCAGCAACCCACTCCCAAAAATCAACCCGCCATTGAAAACCCTATAAGTAGCAGAGAAGCACTGACAATAGTGTTTCGCCTATTGTACATAGGGTCGCTATGAGTCAGACACTGACTCAATGGCACCTAACAATAGGAAATCAATAAGAGCAGACATGGTGTCTATTTTCTTCACTGCTGTATCCTCAACATCTAATCCAGTGCCTGGTACATAGTACGTGCTCAGTAAATGTTTGTCAATGCATATTCAGCAGCCTTGAGGAGTCACCTTTGAGAACAAAGCATTTCACTTTGGCACTGACTGCTCCTAAGGTCAATTAACATGGCTTTGTTTCACACTCTTCAGTTGGATGATACCTTTTAAGCAAAAGAATCAACAAAAGTTCTTTTGCTCTCCTTTCCTGACAATTATCAATAGGAAGAATGCTGAAGTGTTTGAAGGAAGCTGGCTAGCATTTCAAACAGAAATTACTTGAAGTTGGCGGGCCTGCTAGGAAATGAGTGGGTGGGTCTGCAGCAACTATTATAGAGGATCTAGGACAAGATTGCAAGCTAAGTGTTGGTGGTCAGGGTGGTCACAGAGTGGAATACCATGCTTGACCTCAGAGCCCACCCTGCCCAGGGCTTAGAGGTGGGTGGAATTAGTGAAGAAATGGCTCTCATCTTCTGCAGAATCTTTCATCATGCACAAATGACCCTGTTTTCATAGGATTTCCTATAAAACCAGTGGTGAGACCAACTCCCCTCTCCTGAGGGAGTCAGTGAAGGTCCTGCAGAGCAGGTCTGTGGAACTGGTACACGGGTGGCCCTCTGACTCTGACATCCTTAGCACAAGCAGTGTCATAGAGGCCTGAGAGTGGAAACCAGACTATAACAGTTTGAGTGTTTGTTGTTGTTGTTGTTGTTGTTGTTGTTGTTGTTGTTGTTAGGTGCCATCCAGTCGAGTCCTACTCATAGCGACCCTAGGTACAGCAGAACAAAACACTCCCCAATTCTGTGGCAGGCACAGGATCTTATTTATGTTTAAGCCCACTGTTGTTTAGTGAGGGTAAATAATACTTTCAAGCACTTGGCTTTAAAGGAGAAAGAGAGATGAGTGCTCTTTCCTCAGTTTAAATCTCATGAGTTACCACATGCTGACTGTCATCCCAAGCAACTCCAACGTGTCAGTGGCTCGATGTAATCAGGGCTTATCCCTTCCTATGTCATTTCGATCACAGGCTGTGATGGAAACATATGTTGGCTGTGGGAGTGGGAGACAGTTGTGGTCAGAGACATGCCTCTGGTTCACACAGCCAGGATCCTTCCATCCAGTGGCTCCGCTCCTGTCCAGACTAATGCTACACAAACTCTTTAGGGTTCTGGTTCATGAGCTGTTTGCTATAAATTCAGCATTTAGAAACTTCTGTAGCAGTTTGACAGAATAATTTTAGCTCTTTTGAGTCTAATAACAAAAAAGAGAATTGGGCTTTTATACTATTTTTTTTAAAGTAAAATTTTCCAGTAATTTATTTTTGTTCATTTTACAAAAGTGTTAGGCTACAGGAAATTAGAAATTAAAAAAAAAAACAGCACCAGGTGCTGTGGCACACACACCAGTAATCCTAGCAGCTTGGGAGACTGAAATAGGAGGATCACAAGTTCAAGGCCAGAGGCAGCCTGCATAACTTAGTGAGACCCTGTCTCCAGACAAAAAGTTTTAAAAAGGGGATCGGGGTTGCAGCTAAGTGTAGAGCACTTGCCAAGTATGAGCGAGGCCTCAGGTTCAGCCCCACAGTACTGCATAAAAAAAATTTTAAACCCAAAACAAATGAACAGTCACACACACACACACACACACACACACACACACACACACACACACACACACACAAATACTCTTTGTACAGAAGCACTCTTCCAGACCTCATCGCCAGAGGCCTGGATCCTCCAACCCTGATCAGCAGAGAAGGGAGGATTATGTGGGAGGCTTGGGGCCTGGAAGAGGCAGACACTATGTGTGCCTGGATCAGTCACCTGGCAGCCCTTACTGCACGTGAGTCTGGGAAGGGTAGTCTTGCTATGTGGCCAGTGAGAAGAGAAAATGGAATTCGCTAAATAGCAGTATCCTTTGCCATACCATAGGAGCCATCCTTGATTCCATCCTTTCCCTCATGGCCTCTACACACTCCATTGGCTAACACGGTCACCTCTGCCTCCACAATATAGCCTCTGTAGATGCCCACCTCTATTTTTCTACTTCCGTTGTCCTACTCCAAGCAACCTGACTAGCCTCCCCGCCTCCACTCTGTCCTTCACCTCCCTCCACTTCCACTCCCTCTTCCCACAGCCTTCTCTGCACAACCCCCAGGGTAAAATTTTTGTCATGATTGAAAGGACACTGTCTGGGATTTGCTTCAAATAACTCAGTGGAGGAGGGAGGTAGGAAGGAATACAGACGAAACAAGACTGGCAATGCATCGGTGATAGAACTGTTGGGTAAAAGGTCCATGGAGGTGCTTTATACTTTCTATTTTTGTATATGTTTGAAATGTCTACCATGAAGAATTTTGGGGAGCATAGATGAGGGCTTCCAAGGAAGCCAGATCATGGGGTAAGCAGAGGCTGAAATTTGCAGGATAGCACCTCCCAGAGGTGCCAGCATTGTCACAAGTGTGTCTCAGAGGCCATGGAAGCCATTAATTACCACCTCTTTCCTCTGTTTAACACTTGCTGATGAATTTCCATTGCTGAATTTCCATTGCAATTGGCATACAGTAATTTTTTTAAAATGCCTTTACCTAACAAAGAAGTCAGTAATCTTGTGGAAGGCCGAGTAATGGTCCTCGAAATATGTTTCTAATGTTACTTTATAGAGCAAAAAGGACTTTAGGCATACAATTAAATTAAGAATCCTGAAATGGGGAGGTTATCCTGAGTTATCTGGTTTGGCCCAATTTAATCATAAAGGTTCTTATAAGTGAAAGAGGGAGCATGGAGGGGCAGAGATGGAAGAGATCTGATGACTGAACCCGAGGTCACACTGCTGATGTGTTAACTTTGGAGACAGAAGGGGCCAGGCGCCAAGGAATGCAGGTGGCTTCCAGAACCTGGAAAAAACAAGGAAACAAATTCTTCCCCAGAGCCTTCAGGAGTGTAGCCCTGTGACACCTTGATTTTAATCTACAGAGAATCAGGTTGGATTTCTGACCTCTGGAATTACAAGATAATAAATTTGTGTTATTTTATTTAAGCCATTAACTTTGTGATAAATTGTTAAAGCAGCAGGAAGAGACTAACACAACTGTTTTCCCCCAGGTAAGTGAGGTCAAACCCAGGGTCTTGCACATGCTAGGCAGGTGCTCTACCACTGAGCTGCACCTTCACCCCCTTCTATATTTTATATTTTGAGGCAGGGTCTTGCTAAGTTGTGCAGGCTGCCTCTGGCCTTGAACTTGAGATCCTCCTGCATCTACCTCCCAACTAGCTGGGATTATAGGCATGCACCACAGTAAGTACCCAGCTAATACAACTATTTTATTATTTAATATTTGTATAGTGTCAAACTCAAAAGTTGACCCTAGGCAGTCACAGATTCCTTGCTTTGGACTATAAGGGCTGCCTCCCTTAGCATTGCCCACTTCCTCAACCTCACCTGCCTATTTCCTTTTTCTCTCTTGGCCTCAGCCACATAGGTTTCATTTATCCCCCTTTTGTTTGCTATCCCTGCTGCCCCAGATGCCCTTATCCCCTCATCCCATGACCAGCTTATTTGAAGCATGTCGTTCTTGATAACAAAGTCATCTCAGAGATTTTCTCTGGCCATCCTGTCCCAAAGTAACCCTTTTTTAATCATCCTGTTTTATTTATCTCATATTTTTATTTTTAAAAATAAACTTCATTTTTTAGAATAGGTTAGACTTACAGAAAAATTCCAAAGATGGAACAGAGTTCCCAGGCCATATAGGACCTGCACTCATTTTCCCCCATTGCTAACATCTTACATTGATAGGTGTTGGGAATCCTAGAGAGGACCATGGTAACAGGGGCCCATCTAGCCTGCCTGGAGGACTAACATCTATCCTCTAGGGCAAGGTGGCACCCAGTGACCCTTGTCCTACATCCTGGTCCTTCACTCCTGCCCCTCCCATCTAGTGACCTAAGATGGCCATTGACCAGTCCAGCCCTGGCGTGACCCCCTCCACCTTGATTGGTCACCCAGGGCCCCCTGATTGGTCAGCTAAAGGACTCCCATGATTGGCCTGGCCTGTGCCTTATTCACTTACCAAAAGTGCACATTTCCAAACCCATGCCCGTTGTGACAATTATCCTTGGCATAAGCCCTGCCCTGATTGGCCACTCTCCAGTCCACCCTGCGCCTATGGTATATATAAGTGGGGCTTGCTGGCCCTGGGAGAGGGCCTTCTTACAGACCATTACCATCTGATAGAAGAGGGTCCTTCTGTTTCATCCTTTCACTTCCACCTTCCATCCCAACCACGTCGATCTTAACCAACGCACCCTACTCCTGAGACTCGCATCTTCATCACTATAAACCTTCCATCAACCGATCTTCGAGCAAGACTGCTATCAAGACCACAGCCCCTGAAGAAGTGAAGGATCCAATTAAGCCACGAAGAACTCTCCATTTTCTCCCCCTGCCTGGGGAGGATGAGAGAGAGAAGGCGAACTGTGAGAGTCAAGACCAGTGTAGGCCATTGGCATCAACTACATTCTTCTATTTATCCTTGCTCTCCTTTGCAGGAGCAGCTCAATAAAATCCTTATTCTTGTTTTTATACTACGAAGGCTCTTGAGGTCCTTCTCTTGGCGCCACCAACTAGCTCTTACCCTAACCCCAAGGGTCCCTGGACAGCAGTGTTTTTGAGGCTAAGCTCCAAGACCTTAGCCAGGCCAGAGCCAAACCCAAAATGTAGGGTTCCTTCATCCCACTTAATCAACCAATATTGAGATATTACATTAAGTAAATCATACTTTATTTAGATGTCTTTAGTTTCTGGCTAATATTCCTTTTCTGTTCCATGCCTCAGATGCATATTACATTGGATTCTCATATCTGCTTAGGCTTTTCTCAGCTCTAACCATGTTTTTGGTGACCATGACAGTTTTGAGGAGTACAGGTCAGGGATCTTGTAGCATGTCTTTCAACTGAGATTTGTCTAGTATCTTTCTCATGATTATTCTGAGGTTATGATTTTGAGGGAAAGACCACAAAGGTTAAGTGCCATTTCTATCACATCATATCAAGGTTTTGTGATTTATGATTTGACTGGTTTTCTGACTATTGATATTAACCTTGATCACCAGGCTGAGGCCATGATTGTTAAGTTCTCTATTGTAAAATCTCTCCTTTCTCCTCCATTTCAATACTATAGTCTTTAGAAGTTTGCTGTTATGTATAACTACACCTAAGAGTGAGGAGTTACGCCTTTCTTACTTGTTGAAGTTATTGTACTTATTGGTAAGACATGTGTTTTGGTGGATAGTCTTCCTGGACTAACCCACAGTCATTCTCAGGCTCCTCCATACCTAGCCCTTCCCACAGCAGGTGCAGGAATATCTGATGCTGCCTTTCCTGCCCTCCTGCCTGCCAATAAACCATTACCATTTACAGCCTCAATCTTTTCACTGAAGAATAGTTATTTTTGTCTCAAAATATCAAGAAGGATCTAATTTCATATAAAGTACAGACAGTCCCTGACTTACAGTGGTCTGACTTGTGATTTTTTTACTTTATGATGTGAAAGTGATGAAAGTGATGTACCATTAGTAGAAACCATACTATGAATTTTGAATTTTTGATCTTTTCCCAGTCTAGTGAGATGCAGTCTGATACTCTCTCATGGTGCTAGCCACATAGTCAGTTACATTTCGTAGTCATCCATGAAATTATGAGGGTAAATAACTAATACTCTACACTGTACTGTGTTTCTAAACTTATGATGTACAATAGTAAGGTGTATGAAATGCATTATCAAGTTACAATGGGTTTGTTGAGATGTAATGCCATCATAGGTCATGGAATATCTGTCCTGTTCTTTATATTGAATAACTTTAGCATCATGGATAACTCACTATAGTGTACTTAATAAAAGCAAAATGCAAGTTTTAAAGTCAAATAACTTGAACTGAACTCTGCCTCTTACTTGCTATGTGATCTTGAACAAGTTTTAGAGTTCTCTGCGCTTTGACTTCCTCAACAACAAAAGAGGAAAATATAGAACTTAATTCATGGGGTTTTCACAAGGATTAAACAAGATATTATCAATAAATTCAATCCTAACATCCAGACCTAACCAGTCAACATATGGGAAAACACCTTCCTGATATGGATATCAAAGTGGATATAGAGGTACAGATATGGATATATTTAGAAAAACACACACAAAGCCATGCTCACAAACCAGATGCTCCTATGTAAATATTTTGTACTCTTTCTTTCCCGCTTAATCATGAATATGTGTCTTAGTCAGCCCAGGCTGCTACAGTAAGTGCCATAATCTGGGTAGCTTAAATAACAGACATTTATTTCCTCATGGTTCTGGACTCTAGGAAGTCCAAGCTCATGACACCAGTTGACTCAATTTCTATTGAGGGCCAACTTCTTGGTTTGCAGGTGGCTGCCTTCTTGCAGTATCCCACATGTGGTGAAGAGATCAATCATCTTTCTCATGTCTCTTCTGAAAAGCATGTTAATCCCATTCATGAGGGCTCCACCCTCATGAACTAATCACCTTTCCAAGGCTTTACCTCCAAAATCCATCACATTGGGGATTAGGACTTTAACGTGTAAATTTGATGGGACACAAGCATTCAATTCATAGCATTATGTCCCTAGGCCCTCCAAATTCATGTCCTTTTCACATGCCAAATACATTCATTGTATCCCTACATCCACCAAATTTTTAACCCATTCCATCGACTCTACTTTTTGGGATCTAAAGTCTCATCTAAATATCCTTTTAGTGCCAAATGTGGTGGTGCACACCTATAATCCAAGTGACTTGGGAGGCAGAGGCAGGAGAATTAAAATTTCAAGGCCAGAGGCAACCTGTGCAATTTTAGGAGACTGTCTCAACATAAAAAATGAAAAATGGGCTAGGGATGTAGCCCAGTGGTACAATGCTTGCAAAAGCTTGAGTGAGGCCCTGGGTTCCATCCCTAAGCACCACTAAATAAATAAATGAATAAATAAATAAATATCCTCTAAGTTAGATAAGGGTGAGACTTGAGGTATGACTCATCCTGAAGCAAAATTCCTCTCCAGTTGTGAACCTATGAAACCAAACAACTTATATGCTTCTAAAAGACACTGGTGGGAGAGGTGTAGGACAGACAGCCCCATTCCAAAAGGGAGATATAGGACAGAAGAATGGTGTGATGGGTCACCAAGAAATCCAAAATCTAGCACAGCAAACTCCTTGAGATCTAAAGTCTCCAGACTAATCCTCTATGACCGACCTCCTAGGACCCACTGGAGGAGAGATCCCTCCTGGGTCCACTGAGACAGGTCCTAGTTCCAGGACCCCTGAGGTGGTGTTCCTTCTCCCGCAGCTAAGCAGGTTTCACACTCCTAGGACTCCACCAGGTATGAGTGACATCTCCATGGCTCTGGGTAGCCCTGCACTTGTGGCTTTGAGTGGAGGTCATCTGATTGTTGAAATTGAGGTGACAGCCACCCCTTTTGAAGGCAAAGAGCCCTGATCATCTAAGTCAGCTTTGGAGTCATCCTTCCCTTGCCTTGATGAGTAGCATATATTTGCATATAACTACTTCTATAGTTCCATCTTGTAAAACCCAAGAGATCGAACAACCTTCCTTCATTCTACCTTGCTTCTGTCCCCTTCAGGTCAACCTGGCATTCTTCCTACAGGGATGGCTCGTATGGCTTGTGGTTCACACCCACTTGAATCTCCTTACCAAATGGTTGGTCCACCACATGCCTACTGCTCTGTTCCAAACATGCTTTCTCATTTTTGATAATGTAGACACACTGAAAATCTCCCCAACATTTAAATTCAGATTCCTTTTTGTTCAACAATCCTTCCTTCAATTCATTTCTCTCTTCTCAGATCTTATTATCAGCAGTCAAAAGGAATCAAGACACTCTAACTTTCGGCATAAAAATCTCTTGAGCAAAGTTTCCAATTTCATCACTTGCAAGATATACCATCCACAAAACACTAGAACATGTAAGTCAGCCATGTTCTTTATGACACTTTACAACAAGGATCACCTTTCATCCAGTTTCCAGAATATATTCTTATTTCCAAAGCATGTTCCTACTCCTGAGTTATCATCAGAATGGATTTTATTATCCATATTTTTACCATCATTCTGTTCATGATTGTTTATGCATTCTCCTTTCATTCTCTCTTCTTTCTCAACTCTTAACAGATATATTAGTCAGGTGATGCATCACTGTGAGAGAAAATTTGACTGAAACTAACTGTAGAGATTGCTGGATTGTGTCAGGTCCAATTCATAGTAACCCTAGGTACAAAAGAAGGAAACACTACCCAATACTGTGCCACACCCAGCACTATATCAGTGCTTCTCTGCTATTCATAGGGTTTTGATGGCTGATTGTTCCAGGAGTGAGATGCTGTGTCCTTCTTCCAAACCTATAGCACCAGGTATTCCCAGGCAATCTCCCATCCAAGGACTAACCAGGCTGACCCTTCTTAGCTTTCCAGATCAGGGATTAGACACCAGGGTGGTATGAGTATAGAGGAAACAAACTATGGAAGAAAATATTTATTGGGGGATCATGGTTAGAGGATCAGTTCATAATGGTGCTAGGGCAAGTGTGACAGGGCCTGTGGTAGATGACCTTACATCTTCGTGATCAGAAAGCAGAGAGCAACTGGAGCCACGAGTCTGGGTAAAAACCTCCAAAGGCCCACCTCCAGGGAGCTGCTTCCAAAAAGTTAGAATCCTACCTGCCAATGTTCCATAATCTCCTCAGCACCACTATCTGGAGACCATATGTATAAACTGATGACCTTAGGGACATTTAGATACAAACCATAATACTAGAATTGACTTTAAAAGTCCCTCGTGACAATCTCAGTTTCTAGCATGTACTTCAAAACTTTCCCAGCCTCTATCATTACCCAGTTCCAAAGCCACTTCCTCATTTTTAGGTGCTTGTTATAGCACACCACACTTCTCAGTACTAATTAATGTCTTAGCTAAAACTGCTATAATAAAATACCATCAACTAGCGGGCTTCAATGGGAAAAGGACTTGGCAACCCACTCCCAAGGCAATCCTGAAACAATTTGCCATTGAAAACCCTATGAGGGTCGCTATGAGTCAGACACGGACAGTACCTGACAACAACAACAGGTGGCTTCAACAACATAAATTTATTTCTCACAGTTCTGCAGGCTAGAAAGTCCAAGATCAGGTTGTTAGCAGGCTCAGTTCCTTGTGAAGGGCCTTTTCCTGGCTTGCGGATGATGCTATCATCTCACATGGTGGAGAGAGATAATCTCTCTCATGTCTCCATAAAGGCACTAATTCCATTTATGAGGACTCCAATCTCATGACCTAATTACCTACAAAAAACATCGTATTTGGGATTAGGGCCTCCACATACAGGTTGGGAGGTGGGACACATGAGCATTCAGTCCACAGCAACATTTTTCTGGTCACTAAATACCTTTCTGTACTATTATTTGAATGATTGCATGGTAATCTATAAAATAATACAACTTCATTTATTTAACTTATTTTATATGTTGGGCATCTGGTTTATTTCCAGATTTTCACAGTGTCAAACAACTTAGCAATGACCCTCTTTGTAACTAAAGTTTTTACATATCCATGATTATTTCCACATAAAAATTCTTAGATGAAGATATGTTGTGTCAAACCCATATAGCATTCAGACCTCTATATTTTACTCTATTAATTTTTTTTTAACATAGGATGTCACTATATAGCCAGGCTAGCCTGGAACTCGCAATCCTCCTGCCTCAGCCTCTCAAATGTTAAGACTCATGCATGTGCCCAGTTCTAAATTTTTTCCTTTTCATAAGGAAGAAATTATATTTATTATTTTAACTTGTATTAATGCGATTACTACTTATGCCTTCCACTCTTCCCAATCACTTTTCCTGCAGGGTTGATAGGCATGCTATCTGCCATTGAAGTTGACCACATATTTTGCCACTTTATAAAACAGATTTCCTTTGTGATTTCTTCTATTATTTTTCTCACCAGTTGCTACCTATTAGGCCAATGCCATAGTATTTTAGGCTTTTGTTAAGACAGCACTCTACTTCTAGGTACCACTTTTTGTATTGATTGGTGAACATCAGATTCATAACAAACCAAGGAATCTCAGTAGTTTAACCCAACAAAACTAATTTATCCGCACAGTCAATCCAACGTAGGCATGTTCCACATGGTGATTCAGGGTCTCAGGCTACTTCCATGTTGCATTCTGCCATGTCAGAGGGTCATGGAGTCCTTTGCTTGCAAACAGTGGGAAAGTGAAGATATGAAGGATTATAGGCGGAAGGTTTGCTATGGCCAGGCCTGGAAGTGGTGGACATCAACTCTGTTCACATCCCATCAGCTAGAATTCAGTCATAATCACCTCTAATGCCAAGGAGGCCAAAGGCTCAGTAAGAAGAGGGAATAGGCTTTGATGAGCACATACCACCTCTTTGATGAGCGTGTACAGCAACAAGAAACTGGAGCCACAGGTCAGCAAGCTGTTTGTGTCTTCATAGCGGGGAGCTGTGACTCCATAGGCAGTGATCTGTCCTCGGAGAAGTCTGTGTTTGATCACATCTGATTGTGAGAGGAAGCCCTTGTTTTTAAATGGTTGTCATTGCAACTATTCCCTTGGGGAAATTTTCTGAAAGGATAGAGGCAAATCTAGGTTTGTTGTTATTAGGTGCTGTGGATTTGGTGTCTGACTCATAGCAACCCTATGTACAACAGACAAAACACTATTGTCAGTTCTTCTCTGCTATTCACAGGGTTTTCAATGGCTGATTGTTTTTTGGGAGTGGGTTGCTGGGTCCTTCTCCCAAGCCTACAGCACCAGGTATTCACAGGAGGTTTCCCATCCAAATACTAAGCAGGCCCGGCTCTACTTAGCTTCTGATGGAATCCGATGCCACAGTGGTACGGCTGCAGGTGAAATCTAGGGTAACTCCATATATACCTCATTCCATCCTTTCTCTCTGCAGATAACAGAAGGGTTCTTCCCTCCTCCCTCCTCCACACTGACCTATCTAGTGCCAAATTGCTAGTGCAAATAGATCACAGGGACAGTATGTCAGAATGGGATGCCTTTAGGGCTTTGTTGGACCAAGGGAACCATTTCTTTAGGACGGTTGAGTGTTGATGTTTCCCACATGAGCAGGACTTGAGTCTGGGCAGTTTTGGAAAGTGATCTCAGAAATCATGAGCAAGAAAGTGCAGGGAGTAGGTTAGGGAAGAGAGAAAGGCCAAAAGCAGGTTACTGTTGGGGCAACAGAGGCTGAATCCCAGTGTTCACCTTCTAGGAAAACAGGTGGAATACGCTTCAGAATTGTTCTTGTAAGAACCAGGGAAGCTGGGGCATTTTCCCAACAACTCTCATCAAATTGGCTGAGATTTGTCCCCAAGATCATTAAGTACCCTCTCTGTCATCTACAGATTGTGTTTACAAGTAGCCTAGAAAACTTCTATGACAGACACAGAAGGAAGACAGACACAGGCACTTGGGGAGGGAAGCTGTCAGCCTGCCTGTGCCAGAAAGTGTCCAGGGAACACGGGACCCCTGATCCAGAGGGGAAGGTACACATGCAGTGAGAAGAAAGGGTTTGAACACATCACACACTCTCAAAACCCACCTGAAAAACTGGGTGTGGTGGTATACACCTGTAGTCCCAGCACTCAGGATGCTGAGGCAGAAGGATGGTGAGCTCAAGGCCAACGGGGGCTACATAGTGAGCTCCAGGCTAGCCTGGGAAACACAGCAAGACCCTGTCTTGAAAAACTGAAGCAAAACAAAACGAAAACCCACCTGAGTGAACTCTGCCTTCCTTGTGTGTGAACTAGTATTAGCAGTCAGCATGGATCGAACTTCTACTGTGTCAAGAGCTTCAGTAAGAGCTTTGCATTTATTAATCACTACCACGTAAGATCCCCTATGTGTCTGTCGGCTTGTCATGCTGTGGGGGCTTGCATGTCGCTGTGATGTGGAAAGCTATGCCACCCGTATTACAGATACCATCAGGGCTACCCATGGTAGACAGGTTTCAGCTGAGCTTCCAGACTAAGACAGATGAGGGAGAAGGAATCAGCAGCCCACTCCAGAAACAATTAGCCATTGAAAACCCTATGAATAGCAGAGAAGCACTGTCAAATATAGTGCCAGAAAATGAGCTTCCCAGGCTGGAAGACAATCAAGAGACAGAAGTGGAAGAGATGCCTCCTCAAAGTAGAGTTGAGTTTAGTGATGGGAATGGAGTAGATCTCCTGGGACCTCCATTTAATGATGTGGCATAACTCAAAATGAGAAGAAACACAGCATCTGCAACAATGGGCCCCCCAAAAAAGATCCTGTTTACAGCACAATGTTGGGTAATGTTTCATTCTGTTATACATAGGATCACTATGAGTTGGACCTGATTCAACAGAACCTAACAACAAGGTAAGACGCAAAAGATGAATGAGTTACTTGTTGCCCTTAAACAGTTCATACTCCCTGCCCTTAAACAATCTAAACTTTGTGACCCCCCAGAGATTTTATATGGTACAGGATGTGAGGGAGACCATGTTGTTGTTGTTGTTGTTGTTGTTGTTAGGTGCCGACGAGTCCCATATCTGACTCATAGCAACTCTCATAGGGTTTTCAATGGCTGATTGTTTCTGGATTGCCTCCGGAGTGGATTGCCACGTCCTTCTCCCATTTTTGCAGTGCTGGGAATTAAACCTGGGACCTCACAGACTGCAGAGCATCACTCTACCAACTGAGCTAAAATCCTAGCCCCGATGGAGGCCATAAGAGTTAAAAGTACTTATAAGGTCATGGAAGCACAAAGATGACTTCTGGGTAGTGGGTCAGGTGCCATT
This sequence comes from Pedetes capensis, assembly GCA_007922755.1. Taxonomy (NCBI): domain Eukaryota; kingdom Metazoa; phylum Chordata; class Mammalia; order Rodentia; family Pedetidae; genus Pedetes; species Pedetes capensis. The sequence continues at coordinate 16,148 of VMDO01014828.1, read as the reverse complement.
GAAGGATGGGACATTTGAAGCTACCCTTGAAGGATGAGAAGGATTTGACAGGCATATTAGGAGAGGCACCCGTCTCATCTCGGAAGCCTGGTTAGTCCTTGGAAGGGAGGCCTCCTGGGAATAGTAGGTGCGACAGGCTTGGGAGAAGTTCCCAGAAGCCCACTCCTGAAACAGTCAGCCATCGAAAACCCTATGAATAGCAGAGAAGCACTGACATAGTGCCAGTCATGGCACAATGTTGGATAGTGTTTCTTTCTATTGTACATAAGCTTGCTATCAGTCGGACCTGACTAAACTATGAAGGATTTGGGAAGGTGGAGGGCAAGGAGATAGGGTAGAGAACAGGAAACAGGACAAGATTAGTGTTGCCAGGAAGCTGTCACAATATTACCATACCTAGGGGAGAGAACAAATCCATTATCTAGACACCGAGTTAAGGCTAGAGCAAGCTATGTCAAGCCTCACCCTGGGGAACGGAGAATGTATCCAGAGGAAAGCAACAGTATACGGAAGGGGACAAGTTTAGGCAAGAGAGGGACAGACGCAAGTGATTCTGGAACGCAGATGACCCCTGACCTAAGGTGGCTCTACTTACACTTTTTTGGCTTTACAGTGGTACGAAAGCACACCTACGCAACCACTGGCTATTTTCACTTTCAGTTCAGTATTGCTGGGCATGGCACAGTGTCAGGGAGTGTTTCCTTCTGTTTCAGGTAGGGTCGCTATGAGTCAGATCTGCCTGGATGGCCCCTGATAACAACATTCAAGTAAGTTCTGGATGGTGAAATAGTCAATGCTTTATTATAAAACGGGCTTTGTGATAGATGATTTTGCCCAACTGAGCATATGTGTTCCTGAGCATGTTTAAGGTAGGCTAGGATAAGCTGCGGCTGGGATTTAGCTCAGTTGGTAGAGCACTGCACTGCAGTCTCTGAGGTCCTGAGTTCAATTCCCAGCACCGCAAAAATGGGAGAAGGACGTGGCAATCCACAATCAAGGCAATCCTGAAACAATCAGCCAATGAAAACCCTATGAAGGTCGCTATGAGTTGGATACCGACTCGACGGTACCTAACAACAACAGGATACGCTGAGATGTTCAACAGGTTAGGTGTATTAAATGCATTTTGACAGACACAAATTTTCACCTGACAAGGGATTTCTCAGGACCTGACTCTACCGGAAGTCAAGGAACAACTGTAATGCCATGATTGTTGGGCGTCCACAGCAATGTGTTCATTCAATCACTCAACCTATATCCCTGTTCACTATTTTCACTCATTCCACAAACATCTACTGAACATTCATTTTGTGCCAGGCACTCATTTATACATAATGGGGATACAGTGGAGAACAAACAGGAAAAGCCTGTGATCTCATGGAGCAGACACAGGCAAGGTCATACAAATAAAATACCTAGCATGTAGAAAAGTGGTCCAGAGAGATCTAAGCAGGGAGAGGGGGCTAGGAGGGCTATCTGGTAAGGTTGCTTAAAGTTTTTTTTTTTTTAATTGACCTGCAATAATTATATATACTTATAAAAAATGTGGGGCAGATGAGGGGGTGGGAGGACAGAGGTAAAAAGGATCATCAGGGACAAGGCCTTTCTAGAAAAGGAAGATTGCACAAAACCCCAAAAGAATGAGGGAGCTGGCTGTGAGGCTTCTGAGGGATGAGTGCAACTGCAAAGACTCCCTGCGAGGCCAAGCAGGCCTTTCGCAGTCCGGAAAACCTCAGGGAAGGCAGGTGTGATGGAGCAGCAGGAGTGGGAGCGAAGTGCATGATGGTCCATGTGGAGGCAGAGAGAAGAAGGCAGCCCAGAAGGGAAAGGTCAGGGGGTTTTAAACGGGGCGGTGCCTCTCACAGCAGGTGTTTGTGAAATTAATGGAGATGCTTTTTAGCTCAGTTGGTAGAGCTCTTGCTCTGCGCGCTCTGAGACCCTGGGTTCAATCCCCCAGCATTGCAAAAACATGGTAGAAGTATCCAGCAGCTCCCTCCTGAAACAATGAACTATTGAAAACTCTGTGAAAAACAGAGAAGCACTGACATAGTGCCTGGCATGGAACAGTGTTGGGGAGTGCTTCATTCTGTTGTACACAGGGCCACTATGACTCGGACCTGACTCAACGGCACCTAACAACAGTGTAGTTGTGATTGAATGTTTATTTTTTCCTTTTCTTTTTGGTACTAGGGAGCTGAACCCAGGGCTTCATGCATACTTTGCAAGCACTCTACTATTAAGCTGCACCTTCAGCCCCATTTTTACTTTTTAATCTTGAGACAGAGTCTTGCTAAATTACACAGGCTGTCTGTGGCCTTGAACTTGCAATTGTCCTGCCTCCATCTCCCAAATTGCTGAGATTATAGTGTGTACCACTGTACCAGGCTTGTACCAGGCTTTATTTTTTTTCTTTTTATGAGGGGATGGAATGCAGGACCTCACACATGCTAAGCATGCACCATACTCACTGAGCTATATCCCCAGCCTCTGAGTGTTTACATATCAAAATACACATTTTAATATGAATTTCTTTTTATTTCTGCTTTCTATTTTAGATGAGGTATTAGATGATCCTTTCCTCTAAAAACTGTATGTGAAGGGAGGTCATGTTATCATTCCTATGAATAACAGAGAAACACTGTCAAATATAGTGCTGGAAAATGAGCCCTCCCAACCTGGAAGACAGTCAAGAGACAACTGTGGAAGAAATGCCTCCTCAAAGTAGAGTTGACCTTAATGACAGGATTGGAGTAAAGCCCCTGGGACCACCTTTTGCTGAGGTGGCACTACTCACAACAAGAGAAAACATAGTGGGTGCAACAATGGGCTCAAACATAAAAAGATCGTGTGCTGCGTAGTGCTTTTGTTCTGCTGTAGTTAAGAGTCACTGAGTCAGATCCAACTCGATGGCACCTACCAACAACATTTTATAATAATTATTTGTCCACATATAGATTCTATATTATCACTTTTTATGACTTTACCATAATCTATTGTATATGGATAAGCTCATGACTCATTTCCTCATTATGAAACATTTAAGATTCTTTCAATCTATCGAAATAATAAGCAAGACATCAGTGACATTTTTCATAATGTAGACTTTTTTTGTACTGTGTTAGCTGGCTTGTAGGCTGCTGTGGCTAAATACATGATACATCAACTTAAGGAGGAAGGATGGATTTATTTTGGCTCATGCTTAGAAGATTTCAGTCAGTCCATAATAGTGGGGAGGCATGGTGGCCGAATAGCTCATGGCAGGGCCTGTGACAAAGAACTTCTTATCATAGAAATCAGGAGCAGAGAGCACTTACCAGAACTGGGGTCCTGGTGGAAACCTCCACAGGCCTGTCCCCAGTGACATACTACTGCAGGCTAGGACCCACCTCCCATAGCATCCACCCACAGCACCACCACCTGAAGATCAAGCATTTGAACACATGACCTTTGGAGGATATTTTAGATTCAAGCCATAACACATAGTTTCCATTAAGGTGGTGAGAGTTCTTGGGCAGGGATATTATTAATAGTTATTAATATTATTACTATTGGTATTCACCAACATCTGTTTCTCTACTTCTTTTGGGCATGAAGAAAACTTCACTTCTCATCCTCCTTGCCACTGGGTAGAACCATCTAACTAGTTCTGGACAATGAAGTGTGAAAGGAAGTGATGTGAAGTTTTTGGATATGGCTATGGAAAGTCTATTCATAATTTTCCAGTCTCTTCTGTCCCCTGGCCAAGGGAACTGATCCTATTCCAGATGGTAAAGTTTCTATCAGCCTGAGTCCCTGAGTGACGTATAACAACCATGCCTTTCACCAATATGAGGTATGGTGAGTGAGTGAGAAGTGAAACTTTTCTATGGTAAACTACTTGATGACTATGCAAGGCATGGGACTGTGTGGATCACAGAAAGTTATGGATAATATTGGGAAGAATGGACATACCAGAGCACTTAGTTGTACTCATGAGGAATCTATACATGGACCAGGAGGCAGTTGTTCAAACAGAACAAGGAAACACTGCCTGGTTTAAGGTCAGGTGTGTGCAACGGCTGTATCCTTTCACAATGCCTCTTCAATCTTTACACTGAGCAAATAATCTGAGAAGCTGGACATTATGAGCAAACGCAAGACATCAGGATTGGAGGAAGATTCATTAACAACCTGCATTATGCAGATGACACAACTTTGCTGACATTGAAGAGGATTTGAAACATTTACTGATGAAGATCAAAGAACATAAGCTTTGGTATGGATTGTGTCTCAACATAAACAAAACAAAAATCCTTACAACTGGGTCAGTAAGCAACTTCATGATAAACAGAGAAAAGATTGGACTTGTCCAAGGTTTTGGTTTACTTGGTTCTATAATCAACACCCACTGAAGCAGTAGTCAAGACATCAGAATATGCATTGAATTGGGAAAAGCTGTTGCAAAAGACCTCTTTAAAATGTTAGGAAGATGTCACATTGAAGATGAATGTGTGCCTGACTCAGACATATTTTCAGACATATCACATACTTTTGAAAGCTGGACATTGAATAAGGGAGGCAGGAGAAAAATTTATGCTTTTGAATCATGGTGCTGGTGATGAATATTGAATATACATACCATGGACTGCCAAAAGAACCAAAAGATCTGTCCTAGAAGAAGTACAACCAGAGTGCTTCTTGGAAGCAAGGATGGCTCAACTTCATCTTACATATTTAGGACATGTAGTGAGGAGGGACCAATCCCTGGAGAAGGACATCATGTTTGGGGAAGTGGTAGCTCAATGAAAAAAAGAAAACCCTCAACTAGATGGACTGACACAGTGTCTACAACAGCAGGCTTAAACACAAATAAGATTGTGTGCCTGGCACAGATTCAGGGAGTTTTTCATTCTGTTGTACCTAGGGTTTTTATGGCAACCTATGGCACCTAACAACAATAGTAGGTACCCAATAAATATCTAAAAATTGAATCAATGAGATTAGTCACAAATAATGCATGAAAATATCAATGTCATTGCTTTTTCAATAGCAATAGATTTATTATTCCATGTTCTTGGCATTTTAATAGGCGAGAATGTCATCTTGGATGTATTTTAATATGTATTTCTTGTCTTATTGGAAAAATTGGACCTTTTTTTCATCTGTTGTTAGCTATTTCCTATTTTTTGTATTTTTGACACAGTGTAGCCCAAACTGACTTGGAATTCCTGATCTACCTGCCTTTACCTCCTGAGTGCTGGATTATGGTGCATACCCTCACACCCTCCTCACAAACTGGTTTTAATAATAGCTTGGCTATGGGGTTGGAATGAGAGAAGTGAAGGCATCAAGAATGGTCTCATGATTTTGACTTGAGTGACTAGGAGAACGTAGTTTCCACTTTATTATTTTATTAAACCATATCCAGTATTTTTAAATGAATCAACCTCATAAAATTCCATGCTAGAAATCAAAGGACAAGGTACTAGGGTGAACAAAGTGCTTGATTTCTATGTCCAAAGGTAGGTCTTGATTGATTTCAACCTCTTACTGCCTGGTCATTGCCCACAGATGCTGTGATTGGTTCAGGATGGGCATATGCCCTTAGATGATCCAATAAGAGGCCTAGGATGTTCATTTAATACTTTGGGAGCCCAGGTATGGTGATGCATGCCTATAATTCCAGTGACTGGGAAGGTGGAGGCAGGAGTATTGCAAGTCAAGGCTAGAGGCAGCCTGTGTAACTTAACGAGACCTTGACTCAAAATGAAGTTGAAAATGAGAGCGCAGCTCAGTGGTAGAGCACTTGCAAAGTATGGCAAGGCTCTGGGTTCAACCTTTAAGTACTGCATAATAATAATAATAATAATAATAATTTGGGAGAGCTACTCCTTCTTTTGCTAGAGGTGAATAAGGAAGCATGCTCCCTGAGGCTCCCAGTAGCCTTCTGACTCTTCCGAGGAGAACTACCCTTAGAATGAACTTGACATCATGGAAAGCAGAGAAAGATTAAAGAGAAACCTAGGTCTTTTGTGCCATAGTTGAGTCACTACTTCTATCCTCACCTGAAATCTAGCCAAAGAAAGTTCAATCGCTTGAGCCAACACACTCCTCTTTATTACTTATGCCAGTCTGGGCTATTTTCTGTTACTTGCCACCAAGCATGTCCTGACCCCACACAAGCAGCTTTCATGTAAATGCACAGATGTCAGGCAGAGTGCTCTTACTACCTGCGACCTTAGAACACAGGAGAGTCACCCTAGAAAATCTGCAAACCATTCGGAGTTGAGGATTGGAGAGTTACATCATGCCGTGTGAGAGGAAAGGCCAGCATGTGCTGTCCAAAATCCTGGAGGAATGGATCCCAGGAACTGTCAGAGCAGCGCACATCTGCTGGCACCGGACCATCTCAGCTGCCTCCCCTGTAGTGAGAGCCAGAGTTCTTCCTGAAGCAGAGGGGCCTTGGCAAGTTGCTTCTCAGCACTGAAGTGTTTACAATCATCCTCACCGGTTGCCAGAAGCATGGGGTAGAAACTGGTTCTGAAGGCAGAGATTCCAGGAATACCAGCATCCCACCTCAGCCCTTGTTTCAGAAAATCCTTTCCCAGTTTGTGCTCCTTACAAGATAGTTGAAGTTCCTCACAAGCAGGACAGGCTATGGAAATCAGCCTGCCTGGGCTCCTCTCCTGGCTCAGCCAGGGCTCATGAACCCAAAGCACGTCTCTGGGTGGAGGTCAGCTGGCAGAGATAGGTACTGCCTCCCAGTGTCATCAGATCCTCTGTGCAGATAGTCCCTCGAGATCTTAGGGGACGGCTGTACAAGAGGATTCCTGGAGCCTGATCTCTCTAATTATCTTAGTGCTCATGAGCATCAACAGTCTGCAGCCAGACTGCGGGGTTTGAGTCTTAGACTCACTATGTACACACTGCATAGACTACTTAATCTCTCTGTGCCTCAGTTTCCTCCTGTGTAAAATAGAGATGAAAGAAAGCTCTTTCCTCGAGCTGCTTGGAGGATAAGTGAGTTACTACGTGTAGTCTTAGAACAATGGCTGGCACTTACTCAGTTTGAGCTGCTCTAACAAAATATAATAGGCTAGCAGGCTTAAACAATGACAAGTTATTTCTCACAGTTCTAGGGGCTCCGAAGTCCAAGATTGAGAGATTAGAAGGTGGAGTGTCTAGGGAAGACTGGCTTCCTAGCATAGATGGCCATCTGATCCTTGTGTGGTGGACAGCATGCAGCCCTCAGTGCCCTTTTTAAAAGGGCATGGGTCTCATTCATTGAGGGGTCTACACTTATGACCTAACCACCCCCAAGAGCCCATCTCCAAATACTATCACATTGGAGAATAGATTTCAACTATGAATTTGGGGGCCAGGGGCCATAAACATTCAATCTGTAACAGGGACCTGGTAAGGATTCAGTGAATATGAACTGCTGGGTTGCCTGTAACTTGTAATAAGCTATGTCATAACATAGAGATGCCAAAGGCAAAAAACAATTTGGGAGAAAGGAAGAGAAGCACAAATACAAAGCGGAGTTCCGTTTAATGTCTGACAGGAAAAGGGATGGCCGGGTGCCCTTCAGTGAGGCTCAATCTTCTCTCTCCAGCCAGGGTGGAGCATCTGGGCCGGAACCAGAGAGACGGAAAGGGAAGCCCAGCCATCTCCTTCCTGTGGGCAACGGCCTTCCTGGTGGGTGGTAGCCGGTGTAGCTTTTTTTTCTTTTTTCTTTTTCTTTTTTAATGCTCTACAATCCTCTTCCTAGTAATAATAAGCAATCCTCACTTTTTAATTTCACTTGACCTTCTGAGGGCCCTTTCTTGATTTTCTCTTTATTCCCTGCCTCTCCCATCTGAGCCTCACAACAAAGTCAGGTGGAGCCTATTGTTTTTCCATTTGACTGATGGAGAGAGTGGGGTTTGGGCTTGCTATTCAGCTTAGAGAAGATTCCAGAACATGCCAAGCTCATGGACTCCTTTCCTTTCCTTCTTTATATTTTATTTTTTACAATTAAAAATGTGTTGCTAGGCTGGGTGCAGCAGCTCACATCTAAAATTCCAGTGACTTGGGAGGCAGAGGCAGGAGGATTGTGAGTTTGAGGCCAGAGGTAGCCTGCATAACTTAGCAAGATCCTATCTCAGGATAAAAAATAAAAAATGGTCTGGGGGTGCAGCTCAGTGGTACCGCACTTGCAAAAGCATGCAAATGTAAGGCCCTGGGCTCAACTCCCCAGTATGGAAAAAAAATAGGTGTTGCTAATTTCCTTTTATGCTTTACTAATAATGGGTGACTCATATTGAACATGAACACATAACAGGCACAGTTTTAAGAACTTTATATGTAGTGTGGCATTACTGCTCACAACCCAATTATAGCTACTGTTGTTTTTCTCCTTTTACAGATGACATTAAGGCCAAGTAAACTACCACCATTAAGTTAAAGCTCAGGTGGTTTGGTTCCAGAAACAGCACACTTATTACACTAGTTTACATGTTCCTGATAGGATGTTAATAACACCAGGAAAACAAAAGATGAAAATATTAAAAATAATTATAATCCCAATACTCATCTGTACCTGCTACTAACATTTGGTGGACACAAATAGTTATGAATCAGGCCTGAGATGGGGGTGGGAGGGAGGGGCATATATCAACATTACTTGGGGAGCCTTTAAAATTTGCACACACAAGCCAGACACAGTGGTGCTCTCCATAAGTGGTGTATGCCTATTAAGCCCAGTGACTCAGGAGGCAGAGGCAGGAGGATCACAGATTTGAGGCTAGAGTTAGCCTGTGTAACTTAGTGAGGCCTGACGGAATATAAAAACTTTACAAAGGGGTTTGGGAGTGCAGCTCAGTGCCAAAGTTCTTGCAAAGCATGTGCGGGCCGTGGTACAGCTGTAGACATGAATAGCCTTATACACACACACACACACACACACACACACACACACACACATAAATGACATATGAAAATTTAACACACAGAAGGCTGGGGATGTAGCTCAGTGGTAGAACACTTGCTCAGCATGCTCAAGATCCTAGGTTCAGTCCCCAGTACTGAAAATAATAATGATAATGATAATGATAATAATAATAATAAGAAGAAGAAGAAGAATTGGAAAAAATATTTAAAAAAAATTAACGCATGGCAGTAAAATAAAATACGAGGGCAAACAAGAGATGCTGGATCATGAAAGGCACATTTGTTAGGTTTCCAGGTTGGACCCTGATGAGCTTTTTACCACCAATAGCCCTGGCCATGAATTTATTGAGATTTGGAAAATGGAAGAGGCCAAGTTATGGTGGATTCTGGCTTCTCCCAGGGGCCTTGTGCCCTGGGCTGGTTTATGCTTTGCAATCTCCCTGACATGGCCCCGCACCAGGGCTCTGGAAGCCCACCCAGGGAGAGGAGTGCAGGCACACCAGCAGGTGGCTGGAATTCAGGAAGGGGTTGGGACCTGAGCCATGCACGAGCCAATCAGCACAGACGCCCACTCTCTCTGCTGCTGCTGAAGTCCACCCTGGCCCTTGTTACCCTGCCTCTGGGTACTGAGGCACCCTCCGGTCCCCTCTGCAGACGTGTGCTCCTTCCCAGCAGGCACCAGGCCTGGCTAGTCTTCTCCCTTCCTCTGTTCCCTGATTGTCTGGAATGGAATGAGAGCAGCAGATTCTTGCCGAGATGACCGATGGACATGATCCTAGTGGACATTTTCAAGGGGCCTCCCTGTGCCTGAAAAGTGGGCAAATAAGACCCAAGTTTCCATTCCAGTTTTTGCAACAATCCCTTAAGGAGAGTCTAGATTCTATTATTACTCCCTTTGTAGAGCTGAGTAAATTTAAACAAAGAGAGGTTAAGTAATCTGCCCAAGGTCACACAGGTAGGTGGCTGGCTGCCGTCAGTCCCAGGAAACACAGCTCCAAAATTCAAAGTCCTAACCTCTACCCAATGGTCTTCAACACCCTCTCTCCTTCAAGTCCATGGCCAGAGCCGTCACCTTAGGATTTCTTTTTGTTAAATCACTCCCTGATCAGGAACCTCCCCAGCCAGACTCCCCAGCAGGGCATCAGAGGCTGTCCACACTTGTCCCAGCCCCTGTGCAGTCGCCTTCCTACTTCAGAGGCAGCAGGGCTTTGATCCCAGCTCTCCTACTGACAAGCAGGGTGACCCTGGCTTTCCACTCAGGTTCTCAACTGTCCAATGAGGGTAAGGAAGGCACTGAGTTCCTGGGCAGCCATGAGAACTGCTTAGAACAGGGAAAGACAAAAGTTTTCTATAGAGAGGCAAATGGTAAATATTTTTTGGCTTTGTGAATCATGTTGTTTGTGGGGGTGGTTGTTGTTGTTAGGTGCTCTCGGGTCAGGTCTAACTCATAGTGACTCTATGTACAAACAGACCAAACACTACCCAACACTGTGCCATGCCCGGCACCATTGTCTGTGCTTCTCTGCTATTTATACAATTTTCAATGGCTGATTTTGTTTGCTTTTTCATTGGGAGTGGGCTGCCAGGTCCTTCTCCCAAGCCTACAGCACTAATCTTCCCAGGTAATCTCCCATCCAAGTACTAACCAGGCCCAACCCTGCTTAGCTTCTGAGATCTGATGGGATCGGATGCCACAGTGGTATGGCTGCAGGCAAGCAGTCTGTCACAACTAACTCACACTACCATGTTGTTGTTGTTAGGTGACATGGAGTCATGTCCAACTCATGGCGACCCTCATAGGGTTTTCAATGGCTGATTTTTTCAGGATTGTCTTAAGAGTGGATTACCAGGTCCTTCTCCCATTTTTGTGGTGCTGGGAATCGGACTGGAGATCTCAGAGACTGCCAAGCAGCGCTCTCCCGACTGAGCTAAGGCGATAGTACTGGGAGGTGTGGCTTCTGGGAAATGATTAGGCCACAGGGGTGGAGCCCTGATGAATGGGATTAATGCCCTTATAAAAGGGACCCAAGGAACTATCTAGTCTCTTCCACTATGTGAGAACAACATGAGAAGGTAAGCACTTCATCTCCTCATGCCCTGATCTTGGGCTTTCCAACTTCTAGAACTGTGAAATAAATTTTGGGGGTTCATAAACCACCCAGGTTTTTTGGTATTTTTGTTACAGCATCCCAAAGAGACTAAGACAAGCAGCCACAGATGATATGAGGAAAAATGCATGTGGCTGGACACCAGTAAGATTTTATTTATGGGTACTGAAATTTGCATTTCAAATAATTGCTATGTGTTATGAAATGGTCTTCTTTTAATCTTTCCTCCAACTATTTAAAAATGCAGAACCCTTTTTGAACTCAGATAGTACAATGAAAAACAGGTAGGCGCTGCCTTTGATTTGGTTCATAGGCTAACGTTTGCTAACTCCTAATTTAAAATATTGCATGGTACACAGGAAGAGCCTAATATATCTGAGAGAAGTGACGTGAAGTAAGTAGACAAGGTGGGGCGTGTGAGGTGCTGAGGGCTGTGACTTGGTGGGAACACATGTATTAAGTATGAGAGACTGCTTTGTCCACATCCTCCCAGCCGGTCCTCACACTGACCCTGTGCCTTACACTTGGTAGAGGTGAGTGGAGCTCAGAGAGGTTAAGGAATATGCCCAGTGTCGTGCACCTTTGAAGTGCCAGAGTCAGGATCTGAATCCTGCTTTTTACAGAACATCAGAAACTACCTTTTCTACTATACCGCCATTCACCGATCACCTATTGTATTGGAAATCTATGATGTCCAAGGTGTTGTGCCAGGCTGAGGGTTAAAGATTAAGCTTTCACCTTATGGATTGTGTTGCCTCCCAGGAAACCAGACATCCACATGAGCATTTCTAACTCAGGGTGCCGACTTCCACGATGAGAACGCATGGGAGAGGCTGAGTTCACGGTTCTAACCCAGATTTGGAAAATCAGAGATGGCTTCCCAGAGGAAGGAGTGTCTATATGAAGACTGAAGGTCAAGAAAGAAGGGCCCAGGAAGCACAAAACAGGGAATAACACAAACCTACCACTTTTGAGGGCTAGGATTTAGCTCAGTTGGTAGAGCGCTGCTCTGCAGTCTCTGAGGTCCCAAGTTCAATTCCCAGCACCACAAAAATGGGAGAAGGACCTGGCAATCCACTCCCAAGGCAATCCCGAAAACAGTCAGCCATTGAAAACCCTATGAGGGTCGCTATGAGTTGGATACCGACTCGACGGCACCTAACAACAACAACCACTTTTGCCGGGCTGGGATTTAGCTCAGTTTGTAGAGTGCCACTCTGCAGTCTCTGAGGTCCCAGGTTCGATTCCCAGCACTGTAAAAATGGGAGAAGTATGTGAAAATCCACTCCCGAGGCAATCCTGAAACAGTCAACCATTGAATGAAAACCCTATGAGGGTCACTACGAGTTGGACACAACTCAATGGCACTTAACAACAACCACTTTTGCCAGCTTTACTGGGTTGCCTACCTCTCTACATCTTGGAAATTTGGTTCTGCAATTCATTGCCTTGGCTGGCCCAGCCTCCTTCCCAGAGGGCCCCTGTGCCTTTGGTCCTTAGGTGTCCTTTGCCAGCATGTTGTCTCTTAAGTGCTATTGTATTTTATTCCCTAGCTCCCTGGAGACAGAATTCAGCCCCTTCTCTGTTTGTTACTTACTTGAAGTATTCCATAAATTGGGTAAACCTGACTCTGATTTTGATGTATGTGTGGGGAGGGTGTCCCAGGGAGGGGTCCCTCTGGAGCACTGGGTTTCCGCCCTCCTCTGCCCCCCCCCACTTCCTCCCTGGAACTGCAAACAAAGTCTTCCCTTTGTCTTGCTGGGAGTGTCCCAACCACCTCTGGCCATAAGGTTGCAGGATTCTATTTCTTGCACTGAGCAAAGTATTTTCTCAAGGACGACAGCTCTACCTTCCTATGAGGAATTTTGATAACTGAAAAGTTCTCTTTATACACCCATTGCTTCATTTTGTCCTCCAAGCATACCTTTCAGATGGCTGTTAATATCCCCATTTTATAGATGGGCAAACTGAGTAACTAACCCAAGCAATGATGTTAGGAGTTAAAGGCAGGACTGTCTGAATCCAAAACCTCCTTGCTCAGCCACTCTCTATCCGGCTTTCCATTCTGACTGAGTCTGGGGAAGGTGGTGGGGGACAGGCTGGAGGAGAATGTTGTCAGCGGCTGAGTCCATAAAAGACTGTTAACTTAGAGACAGACACTAGTTTCCGATTACTTCAACCTCCACAGTCTGAGGACAAATCTTTCTTGCTCTTGTTCTTCCAGAATGAGCGAGTTGGCCAAGACTGCCTAAGTCAGCCCTCACCTACCCATCAGACGAGGCTCCTCAGAAGGGAACCACAGTTACCCTAACAGGCCTGGGTTAGGGTGCTTGGTTGGGAAGAATCCTGGGACCAGGCTGGTGTCTACCAGGGCACAGGCCTGGAGCTCAGCCCACCACTCGATTCGAGGACATTCTGAAAAAAAGCACTGCAGTTTTTGGATAACTCAGCAGACTCTAAGCAGACAGGGAGAAGAGGAAACAGGGAAGGAGGAAAGAGGAAAAGAGATATTCTACAATCAAAAAAGTAATTTTTGATTCAGAGTAAATTCTGTTGCTGAAGCCAGCCATGAGAAGCCTCACACAGGCCTAGGGTTTGGCCCAGCTCTTCAGAAAGCCTGCTTCCAAGTCTGGGAAAAGAAGTTACTGGAAAGTTGAAGTCTCAAATTAGGAATCAAAGCCTCGTTTTCAGAGTCCAGGATTTGGTGCCACAGTCACCAGCGGAGCCTTGGATGTTGCCCACCCTGACCCTCTTCCACACTGGGTATGTGGGTGCCTTGGCTAACGGGAGCTCAGAGGAAGGTGAAAGAACAGCAAAGAGCAGGAGCCCTGCCTTCAGGAAGCTGTGAGCGGAGAGCAGCAAAAATCTGCTTCCTCTTCCCCTCTCCAGCCCTGAAGGTCACTGTGGGCTGACCGGGCCCCCGCTGCCTGCTGCCTCTGCAGCTGGAGCAGCTCAGCTCTCCCCTCCCCTTGTCCAGCCTCACCAGCCCCGAGCTGAGGTTCAGTGGCTCCTCTAACCCACCTGGGCTCACCCTGGCTGGCCTTGCCAATCTTTGCACTTCTGCTCACGAAAACTAAGGGGAACCAAAAGCCAAGGATACTGCTGCAGATGGTGGCTGTCCCCAGCAAGTCTGCCTCTATCTCGTGGGGTAGCCTGTGGGTAGCACAGTAGCTGTCCTAGAAAGAGGAAATCCTCTTTGGCAGCTAAAGCAAAGGTTGTGTAGAACAGCATCTGTGCTATGGAATCTGCTGGACAGCTGTTAGCTATTACTCTCCAGCAGAGTCCCAGCTCCTAGGGGTGCTGGAGCCATGCATGAATGATTGAGCTGGGGATCCATCAGGATCTGAAAGGGTAGACATCTCGAGGCTGGATGCAGCTGGTGTGACGTACAAGGATCAAGAGTAGGAATTACAGAGGTGTCTGTGGACCATGTGGAATAGAGCGAAGCCTTCAATGTACGCAGTTAGAGCAGGTCTGGCGGGCCGGGTTGTTTATGGCCTCCATGGCCAGGCTAGGCTGTCTATGGACTTTCTCTTGCAAGGAATGGACACTTCAATGACTTGGATTTCAGTGAAGACATGATTTCCCTATCATAGATTAAGACTTGACACAGTGGAACTCAAACTTTGCATTTGGGTTCTATGTCTGGTCTCTCCCTCCTGCCCTACTTCCCTCCTTACTTTTCTTTTCTTCCTTTCCTCTTTCCTTCTCTCTTTTTCCTTCTCCCTGCATTTTCCAAATTCTAAAATTCTGTGCATTTAATCTTTCACATAGTTGACCACTAATTACCATCTCCTGGGGATCTTCCCATCAATTGGTGAGAAGTTTGGAAGCGCGACAAGTCCTTTTTAAAGTGGGATTAGCCAGTTAATTGCTAATTGCTATACAAAAGGCAAAGTGTCTAATTTCTCACCTCAGAGGTTGTCAGATCCTGCCCTGTTCCACCAGACCTAATTTGTGCTGTCAGGGTTGCCACAGAAGTTCCACACACAGGTCTAATTTGAGTGCCTGGGGGCTCCGCTCTTCCCCATCCTAATGGTTCTTGATTAGAATCAATTTGCCCCTCTGGAGACATCTGGCATTTTTGATTGTCACAATCTGAGTAGCAGGAGGTGCTACTGGCATCTAGTGAGTAGAGGCCAGAGACACTATTAACATCCTGCAATGCTCAGGATGGCACGCCCTCCCAAAAAAAGAATTGTTATTGGTGTTATGTGCCATTGAGTGGCATCTGACTCATAGTGACCCTACGTACACCAGAATGAAACACTCCCTGACCAGTAGTGTCCAGTACTATGTCTGACCAGCCCTGTCCAGTACTATGTCTGACAGTGCTTCTCTGGTATTCATAGGTGTTTTAATATCTGATTGTTTTGGGAGTGGGCTACCGGGTCCTTCTCCCAAGCCTACAGCACCCTCTAATCCCAGGCAGTCTCCTATCCAAGGACTAGCCAGGCTTAACCCTGCTGAACTTTCAAAATCAGGCAAGGTCGGACAACAGTGTGGTATGGCTGCAGACAACAAAGAATTATCTAGCCCAAATGTCAATAGTGCTGAGACTGGGAAATGCCGGAGGACACAGAGACCTGCACCACAAAAATAAGGTGAAGTGAACTGAGTCAGCCGTTGCTTGGGTGGGCTAGGAATGGAGTAGGATGATTGGCCGAAAGATGAGATCTGTGAAAAGCAACAGTTCTGAAAAGGATTTCTTCAGAACAAAAGCTAGAATTTTTATGAACAAGCACGGTTTGCCTACTTTTAATTAGCTCTCCTGTAGCGATATTAACATTTCAGTGTTTTATCCCTAGTGATAAATTGTTGTTGTTGTTAGGTGCCATCAAGTCCAGTCCGACTCATAGTGACCCTATGTACAGCAGATCGAAACACTTGCCAATTCTGTGCCAGGCAAATGATCTTATTTATGTTTAAGCTCATTGTTGCAGACACTGTGTCAATCCATCTGGTGGAGGGTTTTCCTCTTTTGCGTTGACCTGCCACTCTCCCAAACATGATGTCCTTCTCCAGGGATTGATCTCTCCTGACTACATGTCCGAAATATGTAAGACGCAGTCTGGCCATTCTTGCTTCCAAGGAGCACTCTGGTTGCACTTCTTCTAGGACAGATTTGTT
>VMDO01014827.1:0-53192 GCA_007922755.1 Pedetes capensis | reverse complement strand
TTCAAGGGCAAGGTCCAGTGTCTCTTTGGACATGTAATTTGGTCTTTTCTTTTTTTCTTGTCTTTTTAAGAACTTTTTGCTTCCTTCTTGAATGATATCTTTTATGTCGTGCCACAACTCTTCTGGTCTCCTGTCATTTGTGTCTAATGCATTAAACCTATTTTTGAGGTGGTCTCTGAACTCAGGTGGGATATACTCTAGGTCATACCGTGGCTCTCGTATACTTGTTCTAATTTTCTTCAGCTTCAGTTTGATCTTGCATATGAGAAGTTGATGGTCTGATCCACAGTCAGCACCTGGTCTTGTTTTGACATTTTGTACAGAGCTTTTCCATCGTCTCTTTGCACATATGTAGTCAATTTGATTTCTGTATGTTCTGTCTGGTGAAGTCCATGTGTATAGTCTCCATTTATGATGTTGAAAAAATGTATTTGCAATGAAAAGGTCATTGGTCCGACAAAATTCTATCATGCGATCTCCAGCTTCATTTCTGTCACCAAGACCATATTTTCCAAATACTGGGCCTTCTTCTTTGTTTCCAACCTTTGCATTCCAGTCACCAGTGATTATCAGTATGTCTTGATTGCATGTTTGATCTATTTCAGATTGTAGAAGCTGATAGAAGTCTTCCCTTTCTTCATTTGTGGCCTTGGTGGTGGGTGCATAAATCTGAATAATAGTCATATTAACTGACCTTCCTTGTAGGCGTATGGATATTATTCTATCACTGACAACATTGTATTTCATGACAGATCTTGAAATGTGTTTTTTGATGATGAATGCAACCCCATTTCTCTTTAGTTTATCATTCCCAGCATAGTAGACCGTATGACTGTCTGACTCAAAATGGCCTATGCCAGTCCATTTTAGCTCACTGATGCCTAGAATGTCAATGTTTATGCGATCCATTTCTCTTTTAACAATTTCTAACTTGCCTAGATTCATACTGCGTGCATTCCATGTTCCAAAAGTTTAGACAAATGAAAACAATATAAAATTAGTGAGAAATCTGACCTCATCTTTGTAAAATTAATCTATCAACATCTGATTCAGTGGAAGTAGTAGCAATTCTTAGTGAGTTCTTAAGTAAATTTTGCAGTGGTTAAGTGTCTACAAGTGGGTTGAATTAGAGTTTCAAAAATATTATTGATGATTGCTACATTTGATTTGCCAATTTGCCAAAAACTCATATAATCTCTGATGTACCCTTACATGGCTTCAAATAGCTTTGAATCACTCCAGATTCAACCCAGTTATACACAACTGACTGGGTGGGCAATGATGGTACCAACCTGACTCACATTACTGATTTTGGCATATTTATGCTTATTTGAAGGTTAGAATTTGATACTCTGGTGCCATCCTGTTATGTTGTAAAGAAGCATTAAGTATCTTTCTAAGTATCTTTCTAAAAACAGGCACAGTATCACTTTGGAACTTTAAAATTGGAGCTACCCATGGGGTCACAAAGAAAATAAATGTTAAAAAGCCTATGATATTAAAAGATTTTGTGGGGCTGCATTAGTGAGCTGTACTAGGCCACATTTGGCCTGAGGACCATGGGTTAGACATGTCTAGTATATTCTTTACTATTCTTTGAAGAATATAGACTATAATGATGTTGTTGTTGTTATGTGCTGTGGAGTCTGGTCCGACTCATGGTGACCCTCATAGAGTTTTCAATGGCTGATTGTCCCAGGACTGCCTTGGGAGTAGATTGCCATGTCCTTCTTTCATTTTTGTGGTTCTGGGAATAATACTCGGGACCTCAGAGACTGCAGATCAGCACTCTACCAATTGAGCCAAATCCCAGCCCGACTATAATGGTAATGATAACAATAAAGGTAGGGATTGTGGTAGTGGCAGGATTGAGAGTAAGTAGTAACAGAGAATGCTGGCTTTGAATAGAGACTTCCTACTTGCTTCACTCACTAGAAGACTAATAGAAACTCTAATGGATAACAGCATTTGGCACTTGGAACAATTTTCATTTTAGAAAGAATATTCTTACCATATAAAGAATGGATTTCTGAGAGATGACTGGAATCAGGAAGATGAGCAAACAAGTTGTTACAAAAACCCAAATCAGAAATTCTGAGGACCTGCGTTAAAACAGTAACACTAGTTAAATAAAGAAGATGGATTCAGAAGGTATTAGGAAGTTTAATAAACCAGACCAGGACTGACTGAAAATGGAAAAATGCAGAGTCAATGATGGATTCCAAGTTTGTAGCTTGAGTGATGGGGAGGTGATGTTACTTAGAGAAATAAAAAGGAAATTTAAAATGGAGAAGATAATTCAAACATGGATGGTGATGCAGACACTTTTCCATTTTCAAATTGATGAGGGCACATGCATGTGATCTTAGCCACAATAAATTCTGGCAATGGATGTTGATTCTTGACCTGGAGACACAAAGAACTTCAGTAGGATTGGTCTTCCTTTTCTGTCTCTCTTTTTCTCAAGTAATACTAGTAATAGTAGCAGCAATGGCAGCAGTAAAAGCAGTAGTATTATTAATAGTAATAGCAGCAGTCATGGAAGAGATATAAACAGCAAGAATAAACTTCCCAGTGCCTGTGTTAAGTGTTCAGATATTTTTTATGGTACTGGGGGTGAACCCAAGGCTTCACACATGATTTTTGCAAGCATTCAACCACTGAACTGCACCCCTTGCTACTTTTCTACTTTTAATTTGTAGAAAAGGTCTTGCTATAATACACAGGCTGCCTCTGGCCTTGCACTTACAATCCTCCTGCCTCTGTCTCCTGAGTGACTGGTATTATAGGAATGTGCCACTGTGCTGGGTGGTGTTCAGTTTTGTTGGTATAGGTGTCTTCACTAGAATCATTTTATACCACAGTTTTGATAATTATTCCTAGGCATTTTCCTTAATTCAAGTCCTCTATCTCTTTCAAAATTGTTATTAAAAATTTAAGTGACCTACACTTAGCTTCTGTTTCTTGCAACTAATAGTTCTTGTTCAAACTGAAATTGAATTTAAGTGACTATGGGATAAAGCATTAGGAATGTTAAATTCACACTTTGTATTTTACTAGATGTAGGGCTTTATGAGTCAGCTACTTGATGTTTTCCCAAGTCCTAAACAGTTTTTATGATCTAGGACCTCTGCTTTGCTTTACAGCTGACCTTGTTGGTATAGTAATAACTTGTGGGATCAGTTAAAATAGAAATAGTATCTAGTTTCAAACAAATGCAAGAATTAAATGAACTTAAATATGTCAAACATGATTTTTAACATAAATTCCTATGAATAGATTGTGTTTGAGAAAAACAGGAAAATATTCAGGTAATTGGAGAACATTAAATGATGAACTATTATAATCATTTTCTAGATTTTTACTTTCCCATCAACTATCTTGAATCTTTACCACTTGTCTGTATAACAAACATGGTTTAATGCTAATTAAGAGCTGCATTATCTCAAGGTATCTATCTACTCTTGTCATAATGACAATTTCTTATAGGGAAGAAAAATAATCTGACATGAACAAGAACATATTATCCTTTTATTTTGGCCTCATGGCTCTATGTAGGTATTTCCTTTAGTGTTCTTCTAAGTTGTGTTTCCATTATCTGTTATGTGTCTCTTCCCCTTAGATTTACTATCCTCTAAAGGACAGGGAACATGCTTTAATGATTTTTGTAAATCAGGACACCAACATAGGATTTGATGTGTAGTAGATTTTCAGTACATATTTGTTGAAGGAGAAAATGAAGGAACCATAAACCAAGCAGAGAGAAATTTTGCTCATAAAAACATTAAAAGGAAGTACAGCCTACTCAGAAAGGTATTTCATGTGCAAAATTCATTTGCACCTAATAACGTGCCAAACATTGTGAATATAAAAATATGATGAACCTCTTTTTGTAAGCTGCATAACGGCAAAAGGAATGTTTGAGAGATTATCAGGAAAATTCAACTTTTACTCTTATAATAATCTTAGAAAACTGCACACATTTTCTCATGCTTGTGAGAATTGAATGAGAACAAAGAAATGTTTTCTAACAAGATTTCACTAAATGAGTGCTTTATGGGCAATTTGAGGTAACCAAGTCTTTGGATGCACTCCCAGTCATAAGAAGCAAGGCATATAGCATCTGCTTGGCATAGCATACACCTTCTTTGTGAATGTGGATTAAAAGTAAATAAACCATGATTCTCCTAATTTCTTTTTGAGAAGTAAGGATCATCTTTCTTAGAACTTGTACTGATTCCATATGTTGTTACTAAGCTCAATATGAAATCAAGGATTTGTGTGAGGGTGCTTTGAAAGTAGGATTTGTGTATAGGATCTATTTGAAATAAGCAGATAAAACTAGAAGGATTAGATGAAAATTCTAATCTTATGCTTGTATCCTGCTATTCAAAAGTTTATTTTGACAATATTGCAATCAATTTTTTGTCATCTTTTTTAAAATTTCTAAATCTAAGGCATAATTTATACAATTAAATAAAATCTTGATGCTTTTGGTCAAAAAAATAAAACACTTGAAGTAATGCATATCAGACCTTGTGAAAAATATCAAGTTGCTCATAATACAGCCACTTTATTCCTAATAGTATCACAGCTCTGAATTGCAATTAATGGTACCCTTCAAAAGACTCATGCTTTGATAATTAGTTTGGACCTGTGTCAAATTCATTTAAGGGAGATATCAGCTTTCAAAGATAAAAATGTGCATCAATTTAGAGGTCTGCTTTCAACTTTTGAAAAGTTTGTCTTTTATTTTTAAAAATTTCAGATGCTCAGAAAAGTTGAAAGAACAATGAAACGAGAATATAAACTCTTTACCACACTTGTCAATTACTAACATCTATCTACTTGCTCCATTTTGTCTTTCTCATTCCAAACAAAGGTTTTAGATATCAGGACATTTCACTATTAATTACTTTCGCACGTATCCTACAAGACAAGGGCATTTTACAAAATCACAATGAAGAAAATCAGCATTGATTCAAAAATCATGCTGTAACGTAAAACAATTGCTCATTGTAGCAATGTATCTTGTATAGATTTTTTTTTGTCCCATCCAGGATCCAGTCAAGATTCATGAATTATCTTTGCTTATGTTTCATAAGCCACTCACTTTATAAAAGTTCTAGTATTTCCTATTATTCATATTTTAGTTTTTGAAGCATCCAGGCTTTGTTTCTGAAAGAACATCCACATTTTGTACTGCAAATGTATTTCCTGTTTTGTTTGTTTTATGAGATAGCATCTCACTGTGTAGCCCACATGACCTTGAGTTTGTGATCATCATGCCTGTCTTTCAAGTGCAGGGATTACAGGTGTTTGCCACCATACCTGGCTACAAATATGTTCCTTTATGGTTTGATTTGGGTCAAAGATTTATAGCAAGACCATCACGTGGGTAAGATTGACCTCCACTTGCTTTATCACATTTGATAGCATGTAATATTTGGTCTTTCCACCACCGACAAATGCCATGAATAAACTCACTTCCCACCAATGGAAAGGCACATTTTCTCTGTATTTTATTTATTTATTTATTTATTTATTTATTTATTTATTTATTTATTTTTGTGGTACTGGGGGTTGATCCCAGGGCCTCACACTTGCATGCTTTGCAAGTGCTGGACCACTGAGCTGCACCCCATCCCCCTCTTTTTTTTTTTTTTACTTTCTGAGACAGGGTCTTGCTAAGTTACGCAGACTTCTTCTGGTCTTAAACTTGCGATCCTCCTGGCTCTGCCTCCCAAGCTGCTGGGATTACAGGCATGCGCCACCACGCCCAGCTATTTCCTCTGTATTTTATAAACAATATATGAAGTGATACTCTGTGATTTTCTAAATATCTTTCACTTAACATGTTACGTTCACTTAACATGTTCACTTAACATGGTTTTAGGTTCCATTGGTCTTGATTGGATCATTGAACTTTCATTAGCAGATTTGAAATGATGAGATCTTGATTCTATCGCCCTTTATCATCATATTTCATATTTTTCCTTTTTAGTATTATATAGGTGAATTTATGTTTCTTTTACTTCATTGGATTACCATCCATTAAGGTCATTTTTATACGGTAATTGGCCAATATTTGGTAAACAGAACGATGTTTCTTCAAGTAAGTTTCCACTTCCATGTATTAGGACTACATTAGCCTTAGAGTACTTCCTTTCTGGCTGAAAAGATGTTTCAGGCCCACCTTTGTCTTCTACAGATCTAGAATCAGACAAATAACCCTGGTCTTTTATATGCAATATGGGTTTTTTAAAGAAAGGTCTGGGTACTACATCTGTGATATTTCCCAAAATATTTATGTATAATTACTTTTCCTTTCATTTTTAAAAACCAGAATCTCTGGTAAAGAGTTAAACAGAAGTAGCGATAGTAGAACTTCTTACTATGTCCCTAATCTAAAGCAAGAAGTATATGTGTATTTTCGCCTTAAAGTATGATGTGAGCTGCAGGGATTTTGTAGATATTATCATATCAAGCAAGCTCTCTTCTACTCCAGGTGTGCTGATAGATTTTATCTTGAAAATTGCTAAATTTTGTCCAAAATTTTTTCTGTACCTGGCAGAACATATGGTTTATATCCTCCTAATGTTGAGGTCACTATGAGTCTGACCTGACTTGACAGCACCTACAACAACAATAACCATGTTGTGATAGATTAGATTATTAGAATTTTGGGGGGAAACTTTGAAAGTGATTTCAGACTTACAGGAAATTTGAAAAAATCAAAATGGTTCAAAGAACACCTAGAGAATCTTTATTCAGAAAAACTTGGTGTTAATATATTATTTAATTTTCTTTGTTTGATCCATGCACACATTTTCCTTAATATATGCATACTTTTTTGTTAACAATTTAATGAGTTTAGGTACATCATAGACATTTGGTCCTAAATATTTCAGTGTCTATTTTCTATGACTAGAGATACTACTTCACCTAACTAAAGTACAGCTATGTCATGTAATACATTTAACAACTACATTACTTTTACTTACTTTATCATTCATACTCTAATTTTGTCAATTCACTTCATAATGCTATTTCTTCCCTCCAGTAGGAGCTGTAGTCTTAGCATCAGAAAAAGCAGTTGGCCATATTGTCATTTTAGGTTTTGAAATACAGAATTTTCCACATCTTACTTTGCCTGTGTGATATTAACATTGGTAAGGAATGTGGCTACCTTATTTTTTATTACTGGAAAATGCCTGTTTTGTTCTGATATTATTTTATGGTTTAATTAATATTATGTATTATTGCCTGAAAAATTACATAGATAATGGTATGTCCTTCTCAGCATACCACATCTAAAGGAACATGTTTTCCATCTGCTCCTCATTATTGAAGTTAGTTATGATCATCCTATTATTGGATTTTTCCATTGCAAAATCACTGCTTTTTCTCCCTTTTAAACAATAAGTAGTCTGTGAGAAAGCAGTTTAAGCCAATGAAATTATTTCAGGAATATGACTTCAGGAATATGAGGAGGGCACAGTCTTTCAAGGATCTCAGCTCAAAGCCTGTGTCTTTACCAGAGTCTTTTGGCTGGTCTTGAACCTTACCCCCTGTCTTCCTAGGACAATACATTTATTAAAACTTCTGTTCAGCTCTTTTTGGTATTCCAGCTCCTACTTTCTGGAGTTTTTGTATTGACTGTTTGTTTTATGAGGTGTGTTGTTTCTACAAGGGCCTTTGACATACAAAAGTCAAAACTTTTAAAAAATGAAAGGAAAAGTAATTGTACATAAATATTTTGGGAAACATCACAGATGTAGTACCCAGACCTTTCTTTAACCTCTCAGCAGTTTCCTCCCCTCTGGTTTATTTTCATCCCTTTGGAAATTCTAGAGTTCAGATTTCTGCTTCCTCAGAACAGTGGGATTGAGGATTTCTATTCATTCTGCATTTCCCTACTTGGGTGGTTGGCACATATTCTTAGGTTATTGCCAAAAGCGAATACAGAGCTCATGTTCACATATTTTTCTTCTCTTAAGGGCCATGGGCCCCCAAATTCTGACTATGTTGATGGAGCCAAGACACATTCAACAGTTGTTTTATATGTTTGTATTGCTTTATAGTTCTTTTTTAGCAGAATAGTTATTTTACATGAGCTATTTTGTAGGAGACAAATTGGAAGTCTATCCACTGTCTTTTTAATAACAGTCTAAATATTCATATTTAGCCTCTGTTCCTGTAACTATAATGTCACCCAATAAAAAAGAAAATGAGATGAAAATGTCAACAGATGTGATAATTTCTTTATTGGACTGGGTAAGAAAGAGAGAATTTAAAAATGTGCTGACTCTTCATTTTGCTATTCCTCCAAATCTAGATCTATTTCTTGCCATTTTATTTTACCATATTTTGTGCTATTATGAACACTGCAGATTATATAATCTGAACTGCTTCTACTTTAGCTTCATTTGGACCCAAACACAGTGAGAGATAGACAGTAGATTGGAAGTCATTAATTATGGCAAACAATGGGAATTTATATTTATACTTCCACTAATCCTTATAGCAGTACTGTAATGCCTCTGTTTCTGTGTGGATATTTTTGCAGTGTTCCCCTTATTTCAAAGCTTGAGTACTTCCTCTCATCTCTCCAGGCCGAGGAGGGTAACAGTACCATACTGTTCTCACTGTGTATTTTACTATTACTCAATAGTTTCCTTGGACATACCACCCTTCTGTAAATAGCTGGTCCAATAAATACTCTTTATTTAAATCTTTTGGAGTTAGTCAAGCATTTTTATAGACATTTCTACTGAAATATTAAGTTAATAGTTATTGAGGAATACAACAAAAGACAAAAATAAAATGACATATTTAGAGAAGCAAAATGTGTGATCAGGGTGGCACACATCTTCAAAACCAGAATTCAACATGGTGAAACAGGAGGATCAGAAGTTTGAGGCTACCCTGGGCTGTACAGTGAGACTCATAGATACATATATATGCATGTATGTATAGATACACATATATGTAGATATGTATATAAATATGAGAGTCTAATTCTCAGTCTCTCTCCCATATATACTGTTAATTTTTAATATTTCTTCCATAGGTTTTTACAAGTCAGATTTAACTGATTTAATTTTAAGTTTAAGTAACACTGGCTGAAACGTTAGCAAGAAAAATAGTAAATGTAGAGTTCTCACAGAGCATGTCCACTGAAAGTCATTTTTGCTCATGGTTTCTTGTTCAGCAATCCAGATTGATAGAACAGTTTACCTGAGACATTATTGATCTCATGTACATAGAAAAGCATGATGTAGCAATGGCATCACTCTTACTACTTGTCATTGTTTGATTATGAAAAGTCCGCCATAGGTTCATGTGTTGGATGCTTGCTTCCCAGTGTGTGGTGCTATTTTGGAAGATGGTGGAAAGTTTTAGGAGGTAGAACCTAGCTAGAGAAAATAGGTCACCAAGACTTACCCTTGAAGGTTATATCTGGTCCCCAATCCTTTACCCTTTCTCTGCTCTCTGTCCACCATGAGGTGAACTCCCTCACTCTTCTGTCAGTTTGTCACACTGTGCAGGCTTGTGTGTTGCTGCTAAGAAGAAAACTACGCTGCTGATATTTCAGATACCAGTAGGGCCACTCATGGTGGACAGGTTTCAGCTGAACTTCCAAACTAAGATAGACTAGGGAGAAGGACCCAGTAGTCCACTCCCCAAATAATTATCCATGTAAACCCTATGAATAGCAGAGAAACACTGTGAAATACAATCTCAGAAAATGAGCCCCCCCCACTTTGGAAGGCATTCATAAGACTACTTGGGAAGAGTTGCCCAAAGTAGGGTCAACCCAATGATGGAAGTGGAGTTAGTAAGCTAAAATGGAATGGTAATGGCCATTTTGAGTCAGATAATCATATGATTTTATGCTAGGAATGACAACCCCAAGAGAAATGAGGTTGCATTCATCATCAAAAAAGGCATCTTGATATCTACACTTAACTTCAAGCTGTCAGTGATAGAATAATATCCATATGCTTACAAGGAAGGCCAGTTATTATGACTGCTATTCAAATTTATGCACCCACCACTAAGGCCACAAATGAAGAAGTGGGAGATTTTTTTTACCAGTTTCTGTAGTCTGAAATTAATGAAGCATGCAATCAGGATGGACTGATAATTACTGGTGATTGGAATTCAAAAATTGGAAACAAAGAAGAGGCTCAGTAGTTGGAAAGTATGGCCTTATTGACAGAAATGATGATGGAGATTGCATGATAGAATTTTGTTAGACCAACGAATTTTTCATTATAAATACATTTTTTTACCAACACAAAGAATAACTACAAACATGGAATTCACCAGATAGAAGATAGAGGAACCAAATTGACTACATTTGTGAAAAGAGATGATGAAAAAACTCAATATCAAAAGTCAGAACAAGATCAGGTGCGGATTGTGGATCAGACCATCAACTGCTCATATGTAGGTTCAAATTGAAACCTACAAAAGTTAGAACAAGTGTATGAGAACCAAGGAATGACTTTGAGTATATCCCAACTGAGTTCAGAGACGTTCCCAGGAATACATTTGCTGCATTAGACACAAGTAATCGAAGACCAGATGATTTGTGGTGTGACATCAAAGACATAATTCACGAGGAAAGCAAAAGGTTATTTAAAAGACAGGAAAAAAAAGACCAAATTACACATCACGAAACACTCTGAAAATTGTCCTTGAATGTTGAGCAGCTAAAGTTAAAGGAGAACGTGAGGGAGCTAAGAACTAAACAGAAGATTTCAAAATCTTGAGAAGACAAAAATCAAATATAATGATGTGCAAGAGCTGGAGATAAAAATCCCAAAAAGGAAGAATACACTTATTTGTCTCAACCTTAATGGATTGAAAAAAATCAAGCCTCAAGTGGCAATATTGAATGATTGATTCTATAGGGAAAATATTAAACAATGCATGAAACATCAAAAGAAGATGAAGTAATATACAATCATTATACCAAAAAGAATTGGTGGATGACCAACTATTTCAAGAGGTTGCATATAATTAGGAACCAATGATACTGAAGAAAGAAGTTGAAGTTTCCTTGAAGGCATCGGTAAAGCACAAGTCTCCAGGAATTGATGGAATACTAATTGAGATGTTTCAACTACCAGATGCAGCACTGGAGATGCTAACTTGTTTATGCCAAGAGATTTGGAAAATAGGTACCTGGCCAATTGACTGGAAATGCAGAAATTATCAAATAATTTGATTGATACCATAAGCGAGTGAAATTTTGTGAAAGATCATTCAAAAGTGACTGCAGCAGTATATGGATGGAGAACTGATGGAAAATCAATCCTGATTTAGAAGAAAATGTGGAACGGGGGACATTGCTGATGTCAGATGGATATTGGCTGAAACAGAGAATATGAGAAACATGTCTATCTAAATTTCATTGATTCTGCAGAGGCATTTGACTGTGTGGATCACAACAAATTATGGATAACATCACAAAGAATGGGACTATCAGAGCTCTTAGTTGTACTTATAAGGAATCTGTACATCAACCAAGAGGCGGTTGTTCAAACTGAACAAGGATGCAATGTTTGGTTTAAAGCCAGAAAATGTGTGACTCAGGGCTGTATCCTTGCAATCTCTGTGCTGGAAAACAATCTGAGAAGCTGGTCATTATGGTATCAGGATTGGAGGAAGATTCATTAAAAATCTGTGTTATGCAGGTGACACAACTTTGCCTGCTGGGACTGAAGAGGATCTGAAATATTTACTGATGAAGATCAAAGAATACAGCCTTCATTATGGATTACACCACAACATGAAGAAAATAAAAATCCTTCTAACTGGGTCAGTATGCAGATTCATGATAAATGGAGAAAAGATTGGACTTGTCCAAGATATTGCCTTACTTGGTTCTATAATCAACATCCATGAAAACAAGTCAAGAAATTAAAAGACATATTGCATTGTGAAAGACTTTTTCAAAAGACCTCTTTGAAGTGTTGAAAAGTAACGATATCACACTGAAGATGAATGTGCACCTGACTTATACCATGGTATTTTTAGTTGCATCATATGCTTGTTGAACCTCAACAGTGAATAAGGGAGACCAGAGAAGAATTGATGCTTTTCAATTATGATGCTAGAGACAAATATTGAGTATACCATGGACTGCCAAACGGACCAATAGATTCATCCTAGAAGAAGTATAACCAGTGTGCTTCTTGGAAGTAAGGATGGCTAGACTACCTCTTAAATATTTTGGACATGTTGTCAGGAGGGAGCAATCCTTGGAGAAGGCCATCATGTTTTGGAGAGTGGTGTGTCAGTGAAAAAATGGTCTTCAACCATGTGGATTGACACATTGACTGCAACAATGGTGTTAAACATAAAAACGATCAGACACATGGCACAGTATCAGGTATTGTTTTGTTCTGTTGTACATAGTCTTGCTATGAGTTGGTCCCAACAACAGCACATAATAACAACCAAACACATAAATTGAATAACCTCCTGTTCCATATACTCCTGTTGCCATCACCTTTAGCCTGGTCTCAGTCCCAAAGTAATGGAGCCAGTCAACCACAGATTGAAACTTCTGAAACCACAAGAAAAATAAAATCTTTCCCCTCTTAAGTTGTTTCTGTCAGGTATTTTGTCACAGTGAAGAATAATCCAACTAACATATAATACTTCTGTGTAGAATGTGGCACATGGCACTGCCACTTTAATTTCATTGACCAAAGCAAGTCACATGGGAAGCATCATATAACAGGGATAATTAATTCTTCCATAGAGAATAATATATACTTTGAACAATAGTGAATTGTATAAAAGGAATTTCATAAGAAGCAAATAGGGCAAAACTGGAAAAGGAAATATAAGAGTGGAAAACAGACTCATTCAGAACTGAAGATAAATATGAGTTCCTAAATGAAGAACCAAGTTTTTGCTTCAGCAGCACATGTACTAAAATTGGGACAATACAGAGAAGATTAACATGGCCCCTGTGCAAGGATAGCATGAAATTCATGAAGCATTGCATATTTTTGGGACACCTACACTTCCGTATTTAACATGGCACTCTTCACAATTGCAAGGGTATGGAATCAACCTAGATGTTCATGAACAGAGGATTGGATTTAAAAATTGTGGTATACATACACAATGGAATACTATTCAGAAGTAAGGAAGAATGACATTATGTCATTTGCAGCAAAATGAATGGAACTATAGAGTATCATTTTCAATGAAATAGCCCAGACAAAAAACAAAACAAAACAAAACAAAACAAACAATGCACATGTTCTCACTCATATGCAGGAGCTAAATCTACCTTAAAGGAAAAATAATTATATATATATATGCACACACATATATAATTGTATTTATCTAAGAAGGAAAATACAAATGGACTGATATGAAGGAGGCAGTGACATGTAGGAGGGAGTGGATGAAGGGAGAGTAGAGGGGGGAAAAATGCAGAGAGGTAAAGAGGGAGAAAAAAAGTGCCAAATACAGGATGCAATTTTTTCTTTGTTCTTTCATTTATTCTGTTCTGAAAAATGTTTAAAGAGATGGAAGTGTAAGCAAAACAGATTCAAAAGTTGCAGAATTGATAATTGATATATTAAATAATGTTACTGTGTATTACACTAACATGTAAATTAAAACATAAAATTAATTAAAAACCTAAAGGTTGAATGAAATGCTAAAATAGGCAGAAATTACATTATTCACAAAAATGTGGAAATTAGATTAAATGTTTTCTTCTCAGTAGCAATAACAAATGCTAACATACTCCAGCAAGTTATTTCTAAGTTTGGAAAATCTTAGACATGTTAGCATTTTGTTGTAGCTAATTTGTAAGACATAAAACACTAAACAAATTTTTCAACACATAGACTCTTCTAGAAAGAATCTGTAAAGAAAGTAATTGACTATAGGAAAATGATCTAAAGCAGGGAGAGTGGCAGTGTAAATGGAAAACACCAAGAAAATTCCAAGGTTGCTATATTAATATCAGATAATATAGGTGATAAAGAAGAATATAACAGAATAATAAAATGAAGACTTTACAAAGAAGATACATTGTTGTATCTTCAACATTGTTGAATTTGCCTACACCTAATCGCATGCCTTTGACATTTGTAAGTCATACATGACAAATTAATAGAGAAATCATTAATTTCCAAGTTTCTGGAAAGATTTTAATACAGTTCCGATGAAAATTAATATAGAAATGAGACAAAAATAATACAAATGAGCATTTAAGCCAGGTGTATCCAAGAAAAACATATAGATATCTGGAAATTAG
Source organism: Pedetes capensis (assembly GCA_007922755.1). Lineage (NCBI taxonomy): Eukaryota > Metazoa > Chordata > Mammalia > Rodentia > Pedetidae > Pedetes > Pedetes capensis. The sequence continues at coordinate 38,890 of VMDO01014827.1, read as the reverse complement.
TATGGAAAAGTACATTATTTTATGTGAAAATAATATATTTACAAATAAAGAACATGTACTTTTTCATAGTGATGTATATAGAAATTTCAAACAATAACTGCCATATATACCGTGTTGCTTAGCACAAAACAGCTAAATGAGACATGCACAAATAACAAACATGGTCAGTAACCACTATATGTTGTAAAATTTTAAATGTTATAAAAAAGTTGTGTCTTTGGGGGGGAAAATCAATAGACATTACAAAATAGAACTGAATGAAGATGAATATATTGAATATAAAATGTCAAAATTTTGGAACATTTTTATCCATCGTATAATTTATGTTTTCAATTAAGTTAAATTGAAAGTTCATGAGGTAAAAATATAAGACTTGCAATTTAAAGGGAGAAATAAATGTAACCTAAAGAAAGTAGAGTGAACAAAATAAGGATAAAAATAGAAACTAATAAAATATAAAATAGTGAAACAAGCATGCGCTGTACATTTGAAGGTCACTGAAACCAAGAGCTAACTCTCTAGAAAGGATAACATCATAGAAAAATCATGCTGGTCATAGTGATACATGCTGGTAATCAAGGAACTAAAGAAGATGAGACAGAAGGATTGAAGGTTCCAGGCCAGTCTGGGCAATTTATGGAGAATCTGACTAAACAAAAAATTTAAAAAATGAACTAGGAATGTAGCTCAGTTGTAGAACATTTGCCTAGCATACACAAGACCCTGCATTTAAACCCCCAGTGGTCCCCATCATAAAAACAAAAACAAAAACCTGCAAAAAACGAAAATAGTAATACCAATCAGGAAAATAAAATAATAATTAAGGAAAATTTACTATGTTGAACGAAACTAACTGTAGACACAAAAGAGAATAATATATACATGTATATACACAATTATATACCTATATACATAAATACATTCATTCCAATAAACTTGAAGAATTCTATGCAATTGATTATTTAATACAATGACACAAATTACCAAATTTATTTTAAGATAAAAATAGAAAACTTTTAGAATATACAAGATCTCTTAAAACTCAAATGTAACAAAACAATCCACCTAGAAAATATCCAAATCACCTGATTAGATACTTCATCAAAGATATAAAGATGGAACATAAACATATGAAAAGATGCTCAATAACCTATACCTTTAAAGAATTGCAAGTTAAAACAATGAGATGCCATGATAGTACACAGCAGCTAGAAAAACCAAAATCCAAAAGCAAAAAATGAAAACAAATCCTGAATATGTATAATACTAGCAAAAATGCAGAGCAATGAGGCTTCTCACTCACTGTTAGTAACAAAACAGAATTGTGGAGTTTCTTAGAAAGCTGAAAATAGTTTTACCATATGATTAGTCAATCACTGCTCTAGGAATTTACCTGACTTGCATAGGTAAATAGTTACATAATGTCTCTTTAGTCATGGTTGCTTCAAAATGAAAGAAACCAAAATATCCTTCAATAAATCAATAAACTATGGAAAATCCATATAATGGATTATTCAACAATAAAAAGAAATGACCTAGAAAGTTACATGTATAGGTGTGTGCATGCACACACAAACACAATGAAACTTAAGTGCACATGGGTAAATGACAGAAACAGATTTATGTATGTTACTGTATAATTTTAACTATATGAAATTAAAGAGAAAAAATATAGAGATAGTAAAAAGATTACTGGTTGCCAGAATTTCATGGCTTGGGGGAGAGTTGGATTAGTAAAGCACATGGTATTTTTAGGATATTAAACTATTTTGTATGAGGATATAATGGTGGATACATGTCCTTCATTTGTCAAGACCCATAGAACTTTGCAATACAGAGTGAATCCTACTGATAATATGAATTTAGCTCATAATAACTTATCAATAGTGGTTCACTAATTCCAAAAAAATTTACCACAGACATGCAAGATAATAGGTGACACTGTGCAAGAAGTGGCCTATAAAAACTCTTTGCTCAATTTTTTCTGTAAAACTAAAATTGTTGGGAAAATAATCCTTTTAAATAAAACATCCGTACTCATTTGTAGAAGAAGTAGAGAGTAGGATAGAGATGTGGGGAACACTGTACTGGAGTGGCAAATGTACATTCAGGTTAGTAAGATTTTGAACTTATAGATACCAAGATTTACTTCAAAGCTGCATTAATTTAAGTAGGTTGAGACAGGGAAAAGTTAATTAGAACAGTTTAGTTAATGAACATACCAGAAACAGTCCAGAAAACTGAGCAAAATATGTAACATAGAAAATTTTAGTGAGCAAGAGTTGCATAAATAGGTAATATTTAGGAAAGGCAAATTAAGATAATTGCGTATTATTTTACACTGAGTAGAATGGCAAAGTGGAAATGTGTGCTCACATCAATCATAGATGGAGTTGTGAAGAAACAAACATTTCTAAACCAGGATAATGGGAGAATAACTGATGCAACTTAGTAAATAATTTGGTATCTAGTACATTTGAAGAATACACATATTTTTGCTTAAAAATTCTTCCCTCAGCTCAAAAAATCATTAACTGTTTTATCATTACTATATTTTTGTCAATATTTGTGGTTTTGTATGCTTAATGAAGAACTGCAAAATTTCTGTTGTGGCACACACCTTTATTCCCAGAGTCTCAGAAGGCAGAGGCAGGAAGACTGCAAGTTGAGGCCAAAGACAGCCTGCAAAACTTAGTGAGACCTTATCTCAAAATACAAAGTAATAAATGAGTTGCAAGTACAGCTTAATGGTTGAGCGCTTGCTAAAAGCATGTGCGAGGCCCTGGATTCAACTCCCCAGTACCCCAAAATAAATAAATAGACAAACAGACAAACAAAATTTTTGTTGGGTGTAAAATTTATATTTTAGTTTGCATTTGAATCAGGACATCTCTACTCAGCAGATAAAGCATTAGTTATTGGAATGAAAGAACTTATTAAAAGCACGACCTACTGTCTAGTCAGATACCTAACTATTAAAAAGCATATATATATATATATATATATATATACATATATATATATATATATGTATATATATACTTTTTTTTTTTGTGGTACTAGGGGTTGAATCCAGGGCTTCACACTTGCATGCTCAGCAAGTGTTGAACCACTGAACTGCACACTCAGCCATTTTTTTTTACTTTTTGAGACAGGGTCTCACTAAATTACGCAGACTGCCTCTGGTCTCGAACTTGCGATCCTCCTGCCTCCACCTCCTTAGCCACTGGGATTACAGGCGTGCGCCACCAGGCCCAGATTATTAATATATTTCTTTAAAACAGTTGATGATATAAATTGTCCATTACAATTTACTAATGACAAGTATACCTTCCTAAATTTTTATTTATGTGGTTTGTTTTTCTCCCAAAAGAGAAAACAGTTTTGAAGTGTAAATAATATTTGGTATTTGTTTCTGAGAATTCTAGGACACATACAAAACTCCCTCTGTCATTTTGATCATTCACAAGCTCTTTTCTACATTCTTATGAGTGGATTTTGACAATACAATGGTATTTCTAAGTCTTTTATTTATGATCTTGAATAGGAATCCTGGTGGGATTATCAGAATTTGTAAGATAAAGTGAAAAGAAATTATTTACCATGGTTTCAGCAAATGAGAGGCAGATAAATAACGTGAATTTTAAAGCAAATGAAAAGAATTGTTATTCTTAAGAAATTACTAAAAAGTTAAGGAGAAAGAGAAGACCTAAATCAATATATTTCTAACATTTGGACCATACCGTAAAGCCAGGAAACACATGAAAAAATGCTCAATACCCTAGCCATTAGGGAAATGCAAATTAAAGCAACTCTGAGATTTCACCTTACACCAGTAAGAATGGCCAAGATCAATAAAACAAATAACAACAAATGCTGGCGAGGTTGGGGAGAAAAGGGAACACTCTTACATTGTTGGTGGAGCTGTAAATTGGTCTAACCACTGGGGAAATCAATATGAATGTATCTTAAAAAACTGAAAATAGATCTACCATATGACCCTGCTATGACACTATCAGGAATTTCCCCAAAGGAAGATGTGTCTTCATACCACAGAGACACCTGCATATCCATGTTCAATGCAGCACTTTTCACAATAGCAAGGATATGGAATCAACCAAAGTGCCCTTCAACAGAAGAATGTATAAAAAAATATGGTACATATACACAATTGAATACTACTCAGCAATCAAAAAAAAATGAAATAAGGTCATTCACAGCAAAATGGATGGAATTGGAGAAAATTATTTTAAGTGAATGAATACAAGCTCAGAAAAAGAAACACCACATGTTCTCACTCATATGTGGGAGCTGAATCAAAATTATAAGAAGGAAAAAATCCTATACAAAGGTTGGATCATAATAAAAGAAAAAAAACTAAGAATGGTATTATTATAGATGGTCTAGAAAATGCATGTTATAGTTCTGACAAGGTAAAAAGAAAGTTCACTGCAGGAAACATTTCTATCTTAAACAGAAATGGAACCCAAAGATATATAGAAAAATATTACCATAAAATGACAAGAAGATGGTAGAGAAGTCTTTGATGGGGGGTGGGATGGGGGGATGAAGAGTAGAAGAGGGTAAGGGGGAACCTATAGGAATAAAGTACAACAAGATGCATATATGGAAATTTCACAATGAAAAGCATGTCAGAATGAATCACATTAAGGTGTACATTAAAATTTTCCAATAAAAAAAGAAACAAAAAACATTTGGACCATAAATACAAGTAATTGATTCTTATATTTATGCAATGATAGCCATATTGACCTTCAGGTACTGTTGTTGTTGTTAGGTGCCGTGGAGTCGGTATCTGACTCATAGTAATCCTACCTATAACAGGCAAAACACTATTGTCAGTGCTTCTCTGCTGTTCATAGGGTTTTCAATGGTGGATTGATTTTTGGGAGTGGGTTGCTGGTCTGTCTCCCATCAGGTACTGTGGACATTACTAAAAATAGGTTGCTGTATTGTCTATGAAAATAGACTTATTTTGTCAGGAGTAAATACAAGAAAATTTCACAAGGAATTACAAAACTAACTAACTAACTAATTAACTAACTAAATAAATAAAATAAATAGACCCCCCTGGGAATAATAGGTACTGCATGCTATGGAGAAGGACTTGGCCACCCACTCCTGAAGCAATCCACCACTGAAAACCCTATGAGCAGCAGAGAAGCACTGATATAGTGCTGGACATAGCACAGTGTCGGGGAGTATTTTGTTGTGTTGTATGTAGGCCACCCAATTTGACGGCACATATCAACAACAACAATTACAAAAATAAAACTTAAGTTCATACTGACAGCATCATGAATTTTATAAGTTTCATGAAAATGTTGTTAGGTGCTGTCAAATTAGTGTCCGACTCATAGTGACCCTATGTACAACAGATGAAACACTACTGTCAATGCTTCTCCAATATTCATGGAGTTTTCAATGGATGGTTGTTTCCTGGGAGTGGGCTGCCGGGTCCTTCTCCAAGGCCCACAGCATCTGGTTGTTCCCAGAAGGTCTTCTACCCAAGTACTAACCAGGCCCGACCCTGGTTAGATTCTGAGACCTGAAGGGATCCAATGCCACAGTGGTACCATTGCAGGCTTTTATGAGAATAGATATTTTTAAAGTACTAATTTAAAACTATTGTGATTTGAATCTTAAATGCTGCCCAAAGCCCATATGCTAGAGGCTCAGTGGCCAGCTTGTAGCTCTGTTGGGAGGTGATAGAACTTCTAGGAGTTGGGGCCTAGAGGAAGGAAGTTAGGGTTTGGGGGTGTAGCCTAAGGGGGACTATTGTAATTTCAGTCACTCTTCTCTGCTTTCTTGCTGATACAAGGTGAGCAGCTTTATTCTATCATTCACTCCCTACCGTAATGTATTGTCTTACCATAGGCCCTAAAGCAATGGACCAACAAACTATGGACTGAAACCCCTAAACCCATGAGCAAAATAAACATTTCCTTCCCACAAAATGTTTCTTTCAGGTATTCTGTCACAGAAATGGAAAGATGACTAATGCAAAAATGAACAGGTCAATGTGATATTTAACTCTTATTATATCAATATTTCTATTACATGTCTGACTTTCAGAGTATCAAATAAACTTTTAATTTAAATATTTTTGGTATCTTAAAACCTCAGTAAAATTTTACTATCAATCTTGCAACTGCTTGAACAATACATACTGTATTTTAATTTCAATTATTCTGTTCAAGTATAAGTTTATTTTGTTGACATATAACATATTGCTTCACATTTTCATACCACAAGCCAATTTTTTTTTTTTTTTTTTTTTTTTTTACGGTACTGGGGGTTGAACCCAGGGCCTTGCGCCTGCATGCTCTGCAAGTGCTGGACCACTGAGCTACACCCCCAGTCCATTTTTTTTACTTTTTGAGACAGGGTCTCGCTAAGTTACGCAGACTGCCTCTGGTCTCAAACTTGCGATCCTCCTGCCTTTGCCTCCCCAGCCGCTGGGATTACAGGCGTGCGCCACTGCACCCAGCTCATAAACCAATTTGTGATAGTATATGTCTATGCAAAGAAAACACATCATTTTCCTTGGAGTCTCACTTGCATTTTATCTGAACAATGAAATTAGACTAAAATGTATGAGGTTAAGAAGCTTCTCAGAAATATTTCATTTTAGTTTGGAATTTGAGGAATAAATGCTGCAGAACTGTTTGTTCTTTTCCATACTTTAAGTATTTCACACTACCCTTGTCTTGATTCCATGATTGTGGAGGTTGAATCCAATTTAGTTGTTATCCTTACGCCTCTCTAGATTGTCACCTACTACACTGGTTTCTTTCAAGACATTGTATGGCTAGGTTTAAGTGTTTTGGTACCTATCATAGTTGGGGTTCTCTGAGTTTCCTGGATTTGTGGTGTGATGTCTGTCATTCATTTTGGAAAATTCCAAACCATCATTACCCCAATCATTTCCTCTTCACCTTTCCTTTCTTTCTTCTCTTGTGGTCTTTCAATTAAATGTAATTTACAACATTTGCTATGGCCCCACACTTCATGTGCATACTGTTTTGTTCATTCTTTTTCTTCTTTGCATTCTATGATCTTCAGATTAAATCTTAGTGTTTTAACAGATCTGTATATCTGGGCTGTGACCTCACAAGCACTCTTATGGAGGTTCCTCTTTCCTTTCCCCTGTCCCTTCTTTTGTGGGGGTATAATCTCCTCAGTTTACAATCTTGCAGTCTTGATCCCTGTGAACAGCCCACTCTCAGCTTTAGGTGAGATGGCACAGACAGCAAGGGATATGGTGGGAGGAGTGCCCTTCTCCTTTCTGGAATATGGCTCTGTAAAAGTCTTTTCCCTGGAAAAGACTTTTGTTATGGAGGCTTTTGTTATGGAGAAACTGCTGAGCATACCCATGTATTCTTGATTCTAATCCACACCATTTCAAGAGTTTCAGAGCATTACAGAATCAGATTTGGATTGGAATTGTATGCAGATTGGATTCACATGAGAGTTCTCAAGACAGCTCTCTCAACCAGAACACAATCTACACTTATTCTAATCCACATCTGAATGTTTGGCCCTCTAAAACTCTTGAGCAGTACCACTGTGGCATCAAATCCCACCAGATCTCAGAAGTTAAGAAGGGTCTGGCCTGGATGGTACTTGGATGGGAGACCACCTGGGAACACCAGGTGCTGTACGCTTGGGAGAAGGGCCCAGCGGCCCATTTTCCCAAAACATAGCCAGCCATTAGAAACCCTGTGAATATCAGAGAAGCAGTGATAATAGTGTTTCACCTGTTGTATGAAGGTCACTATGAGCTGGACACTGACTGGATAGTAGCTAACAACAACAAAACTCTTGAGCCTACAGCCATACCACTGTGGCATCTGATCCCCTCAGATCTTGGAAGCTAAGCAGGGTTGGGCCTTGTTGATACTTGGGGGGTAGACCTCCTTGGAACACCAGATTCTATAAGCTTGGGAGAAGGACCCAGCAGCCCACTCCCAAAAACCAATCAGCCATTGAAAGCTCTATGAATAGCGGAGAAGTACTAACAATATTGTTTCACCTGTTACATGGAGGGATGCTATGAGTTGGACACTGAGTCAATGATACCTAACAACAACAAAAACTCTTGGAAAGTTGTAGCTTGGAATCGAGAATATACAGTATTCATAACGGTTGCTCTTTCCATTCTGTTAGAACTAGTGTGGAAATTTTTCTCAGTCTTCATAGTGATGAAGTGAAGTTTAGAGACTTCCCAAAGTCATCACTCCCAAGAGTTTCTCACTCTGTACTTAGTCTGCAGCAGCTTGTAAAAATTATCATTAAAGTATTCCTACCACTTTATGATTCTAGCAGCAGTAGCTCCAGGTACTTTGATCTTCTTTAGGTTCCCTGTCCCTCCAGAGTTCAGTTTGGCAGTTTGCTCTGCAGTACCAGCTTACAGGTGGGCTCAAGAAAAGACATATATTTTCAGTTTGTCCAGGTTTTTCTTGTTGTAAGCACATTGGGGATGTAAACACATCATTGACTACTTCCATTCTCTTTTCATGTCAGGGATGAAAGGGAAAATTCAAGTGCAATCAGAGATGCAGAAAAAAGGCATTAATTCGGGACCTTGCACCCAACTCACCAATCTATAAAATATCAATACCTAAAAATTCTGGTCTTCTGTAAATTCATGGTGTTTTTTATTGTAACTTTATTTCTTCTCATTTCATTGTATTTCTACACCATACTTTGGATCATTTGACATTTTGTGTTACCTCTGTGAATGTGTACCTATGTGTAACACACAAATAGCCTAATTTTCTATGCCCCCAAATTAATGTGTTCATGGTTCCTCAAGATACTTTTTCACTCCCTCAGTGCTCATATCTCACTAGGACTTCATTGTTTTTTCTCTTCCCTAGTAGTGGCTCTTAACTAATGACATAGTACCTTTAGGGTTTAGTTGAATTCAAGGTATAGTCATGATAATAACATGAGTAACATCTTAAAGCATTGGACTTTTACTTTAACTCAGCAGTATAAATATCCCAAAGAAAAAGAAATGGTTATATATTTTTTTTCAAGAAAGAACAAGTAAAAGAATCATAGTTTTTATAAATATCCTTTTGTCAATACAAAGGTTCTCCTTTCTTTACCTTAATGTGATGGTCCTACTAGATTAAAAACATCTCCAGTACAAAGAAAAGGAGATTTTGTTTTCATTGCCTTTGAGCCAAGGAGTGTTTCAGCAAATGTATATTCTTTTGTCTTTTATGAGATAAATATTATCATTCCTATTACCTTGAGTTTATAGGAAATCAACTGAGGTTTATGGAATTTTAAAAACTCTGATTTTGGACCTCTATCATTATTCTTGACTCTTATCTGCCTTGTGGTATAAGTCAGACTGCAGTGAGAGAAAAAAGGCAGGTAAAGATAAGAAAGAGGCTGGGCACCTTGGCTCATGCCTGTAATCCCAGTGAATTGGGAGGCTGAGGCAGGAGGTTCACAGGTTCAAAGCTAGAGGCAGCCTGAGAAATTTAGTGAGACTCTGTCTAGAGATAAAAGATAAAAAGTGGGCTGGGGGTGCAGGTCAATGATAGAGCGCTTGCAAAGTATGTGCAAGGCCCTGGGTCCAGATCTCAAGTACTGCGAAATAAATAAATAAATAAATAAATAAATAAATAAATAAATAAATAAATGAGGGAGGGGGGAGGGAGAGAGAGAGAGAGACAGAGAGAGAGAGAGAGAGAGAGAGAGAAATTGAGAATATTTGCAGGAATCTGAGGTGGTGATCTTCAGCCTTTTTTTTTTTTCCTCTCATGGCTTATTTGGTTTACATAATGTGTACATTGAGCCTGCAGCCATAGCACTGTGGCCTCCAATCTGGTCAGATCTCAGAAGCTAAGCAGGGTCCAGTTTGGTTAGTACTTGGATGGGAAACCCCCAGGGAGCACCAGATACTCTATGCTTGGGAGAAAGATGGGGCAACCCACTCCCAAAAATCAATCCTCCAATGAAAACACTATGAATAGCAGAGAAGCACTGACAACAGTGTTTCGCCTATTGTAGGTAGGGTCACTATGAGTCGGACACCAACTTGAAGGCATCTAACAACTACAACAGCAACAACAACAACAACGTGCACATGATAAATAAGCCCATTGGTAAGAATCTAATTTCTATTGTTACATATGGACCCGAAATACTCATGGATGAAGTTAGTGAATATTTCTAAACTGGCTTTTCTCTGAGAAATTTTAAGAGAATCTGACACCTATCTTGTACTTTCTTATAATATTGTACTTATCTCTCTGAGGTAGGAGGTTTCATGATTGCATCCATATTTCAGAACCAGAAAGGGAAGGCAGGGGTTTGAACACAATTTTTCCCTTTAAGGGCAAGTGTGTGGCAGACATTGCACTAGAAAAAAGGCATCATGTAGACAATATACTGTTGACCAGAATTTAATTACATAAGCATATTCAGCTGCAAGGGAGACTAGGATTGTTGTTGTTCTTAGGTGCTATCCAGTTGATGTTGGACTCATAGCAACCGGACCCTATGTACAACAGACAAAACACTATAGTCAACGCTTCTCTACTATTCATAAGATTTTCAATGGCTAATTGTTTTTGGGAGTGGGTTGCCAGGCCCTTTTCCCAGGCATACAGCTACTAGTCTTCCCAGGTGGTCTCTCATCCAAGTACTAACCAGGTCTAACCCTGCTTACATTGCAAGATCTGATGGGATTGGACGCCACAGTGATATGGGATATATAGCCTTTATTCTTAGAAGTCATGCACTTAACTAAAAATTAGAAATTTTATTACCATCAGAGTGAATAGGTTAACAGATAATGAGTGACAACCATATCTGTTTGCCAGATGGATATATCTTTCTTTAAAAAACCAAGATAGGATATTTAAATATTTCACAAGCCTTTTAATATGTGCTTGCTCTTTTTTTCTATCAATGTAGCTAACTATACTAATATATTTTCTAATATGTAGTTATCCTTCAATTCCTGGATTAATTTAATTTGGTCATGGTACAATTTTTAAATTAACCTACTATTGAAATAGAACATTTCTAATAATTGTAGTTTTTTAGGAATTGTGAATCTAAATGAATAAATAAAGTTTATCTATAGTTTATTTTTTATCTTACTTTGTTGCATTTTCCACCAAATTTTATGATGACTTCACAAAAAGCATTAGAAAGTTTTACTTTTCTTTCCGTTGGGTGTGGTGGTGCATACTGTAATCCTACAGATTTGGGAGGAGGAGGCAGAAGGATTATAAATTCAAAGCCAGATAGTGTGTCAATTTAGCAAGACCTTGTCTCAGAATACAAAGTAAAAAATGGGCTAGGGTACTGCTTACTGGTAGAGCACTTGCAAAGTATGTGCTATGACCTGGGTTCAGCCACCAAGTCCCAAGAAAGAAAGAAAAAGAAAGAGAGAGAGAGAAAAAAAGAAAGAAAGAAATTAGTGTTATTTTTCTTTCCTATGCTATGCCAGAAGAAATTATAAACTATATGATAATAAGAATTGGTAGAATTCCCAGTGGACATCTGAGTCTATTACTATTTGTGTGGTATATAGCATAGTTATTTGATAAATTTAAAGTTCTTTTCATGGACATTAAGTTTTAGGTGTTTTTTTCTTCCATATTAGTGACAGTAATTTTAACTTTTGAAAATGTCATTCTTTTATTCCAGATTTTAAAATTTATTTACACTGAATTAGCACTTTGATTTCTCACAATTAAAAAAATTCCCTATCAATTTTTAAAAACATTTTCCAGTTTTAGTTATAATTTTTATACTTCTGATTTTACCCTTTTTCTGGATTAGTTTAGATAATAACTTATTTACCTGATAAACTAATAAAATAGATAAGCTATTAATTTATCTATTTTTTCACATCCCTGAAACAACACTGGATATTTTTCTCTTACTTTCCTATGATCCACTATATTTTTTCAATTTTTCTTCAATTATTAGCATATATTCCTTATTGTGCTTTTTAAATCTTCCTGGGGTATGTGTTTATTTTCTTTCTTTGCAGGTGTAGAATATGAATTTAAAGAATTATTTAAGGGTACATAAGGCATCTTAGCCTGCAGCTGTAGCCCTGTGGCATCCGATCCCGTCAGATCTTGGAAGCTAAGCAGGGTCGGGCCTGGTTAGTACCTGGATGGGAGACCGCCTGGGAACACCAGAAGCTGTAGGTGTGGGAGAAGGACCTGGCAACCCCCTCCCAAAAATCAGTCTGCCATTGAAAACCCTATGAGCAGCAGAGAAGCACTGACAATAGTGTTTCCCCTGTTGTACAGAGGGTCGCTATGAGTCGGATACCGACTCGATGGCACCTAACAACAACAACAACAAAGGCATCTTAGGGATGTTTTGATATATCACACCAATTCTGAAAATGCTTTTGTTAACATTAACTTATAGAAAATATGTGTGCCTTTGATATTATTATATTATTAAAATTTCTGAGGCCTTGACAAGGAGAAATGCAAAGATGACAGGAAGGTCGTATTGATAGTGAGAAAGTTCTGAGAATGTGCTAAGTGGCATTGCTTCAGCTGCAGAGTTGTCCTGGAGAGGCCAGTGAGCTGGACATTGGGAAGCAGTTATCTGTGGGAAGAATATTTAAAACCAGCCTCTCTTAAGTGCAACATGTTATTATAATGTCAATTTTTTCTAAAAGGTACCAGGAAAATAGATTTCTGAAATAAATTGAAGGAGAAAGACATTGGATTTTGGGGACATCTATATGGAAGTTGCATGAACCAGTGCATGATACCAGAAGCGGATAAGAAAAGGAAAATCATGACTCAAGAGATGATGTCTTTGGTGAATGTGGTGGTGTAACTAACTGTCAAGAGATAGTTACAACCAGTCGGGAGAGTATTTTTGTGGTTGGTCAAAGAGTATGGAGTTCATGATGAGGTTAGGTAAGATGCAGAATATTGATCTGTAAATGGCATTGGCCTGAAGAAGGAAACTTGTCCTTTTCTCTTGGGTATAATGTAAGCCTATATTTCCCTTGCCTGCAGCTGTAGCCCTGTGGCATCCAATCCCATCAGATCTCGGAAGCTAAGCAGGGTCGGGCCTGGTTAGTACGTGGATGGGAGACCACCTGGGAACACCATAAGCTATAGGATTGGGAGAAGGACCTGGCAACCCCCTCCCAAAAATCAATCTGCCACTGAAAACCCTATGAACAGCAGAGAAGCACTGATAATAGTGTTTCCCCTGTTGTACGGAGGGTCGCTATGAGTTGGATACCAACTCGATGGCACCTAACAACAACAACAACAATATTTCCCTTTGAAAGCGTTTTTGCTCTGAGAGGGACATTTACATTTTCAAATGTAATAGGAAACTAGTCTGTCTTGATCACAGAATCCAGGATCCTCTCAAAACTCTTCCTTCAACTGGGGAAAAGAAAGAAAAAAATCAATATGAATATGGCCCATGAATGCATACAGTATTTATTATATCTTAATCAAATGGTTCTGTAAAATATGTAACTTGATGAACATGTAACCAAAAGTGATGTAATAGTTGCAAAATAGAAATAGCAAAATTCTTATTATTCTGTACGCCACCAAGATTTATAAATAAAAAAGAAAGAAATAAAAAAATTCTTCCTTGATATCATGGAAGACTAAGTTTCACCAGAAGAAGCAAGGAATGCTCAGGCTGAAGACCTAAATGACCTCTCTCTCTGCCTGTCAGTGAAGAAATGGTGGAAACACAAAGGAAAAATGAATACTCACATCTGGGGTTTAGTTAGTTTGAGTAAATTTTATTTGAAGTGTCATGGACCTTGGATACATATCTATTATGGTGAGTTCTGGTTGAGCTCTCTAACTCAGAAATGTGAGGCCCTACGAGGTGAGACAATGTGCCAAAGGTTGCTTTGTCTTTGTTGCAGGCATAGAGAAAAGCAATCAAAACTTAGGTTGCTTTAACCCTGAGCCTGTCCAACACTTCCCATATTCACACTGCTGTGGAGCAGTAAATACCAGGTAGACAGAGATGATGAATGAAGATAGCAGTGCAGGCAGGGTTAAAAAATATAAACAATGGTTCTTACATTCCTATTTTCCAGATCCCAGCAACTTCTTAGAAACACAGCTCACAGAATTCTGTATTATCCCAGTTCTAAAGTAATAAAAACCATAGTGGGAACATTTGGAGGGTGAGAAAAAATTGCTTAAATTAGGTAACGTCATTACAAAAGCATCCTTTGTCCCAAAGCTGTTTTAAATTATGGTGCTCAATGGCAGTTCATGAGTCTATCTCCTGACACTCTAGGTCAGGTGCAAATTTCTGTACGTGCTACATATTTCATTTTGCCCATTTATAAAAATAAGGAAATGCCAAACAAACCTTTTGAAAAGTTTTTAGTATCTTGCAAAGGTAAACTTAACATGTTTTTTAAGGACAGTTATAATATAGAACAGTATTTCTGAAATACCCTTGAGTGGTTTGTGGATCATGAATAGCTTGGATTCTTGACAAGGCTCTGATTTACAACTTAATAACCTCATTTTCCAGAAATAAAGTGGAGTTCTTATCTAAAGGTTGAAATACTCCCTTTTCCTCTGAATACCAGTGATAATTTAAATTCATGACTTCTGTATTATTCATGCAGTCCAATTTAATAAGTACAGTGTTTCTTGTGTTCATTGTTTATGAAAGGTATGTCTTGAGGGTATACTGAGCTTTATAACAAACAGATGCTAGATGCAACTTCCTGGTGTGCTACTCAGATGAAGCAGAGCCTGAAATATATTACATGGTAACCTGAGTACAAACAAAGTGAGAGTATTTCTCTTGAAATAAATTTTAAAAAATTTACTTTAGGAAGATTCGAACTGTAAAAGAAAATATATAAGGAAGTTGCTGCTATTTTACAAAAGGAATTTCTCTCTTTATAGAGAGAGTCATTGTTTAGAAATTGGCAGTAATTTCCTTGATTGGGGCATTGACTTGTTTATCACAGAAAAACAATACTTTAGAAAATATTACTAATTGAAGATCCATTAAGAAAAGTAAAGCTTTTAGCGGCATGTTGTATTATTTAGTAGGAAAATATTGTGCCTTGAAAATGCAACATAACCATGAATTATTATTTTAGATATAATACTAAGATAGCTGTGTAAAGAAGGGGGAATATGGCTAGAGATATTATATTTTTATTTCATAAAATAGGAACTTCATTATAAAATTATGTTTTGAGTATATTTAAATGGTGATTAATTATTATGTTCATGACTTTGGTGTTTATTTCAGCCTTTCAGATAGATAAAATAAGCTTTGTATTAATGGGTGTCTTATTAGGATTATATTTCTCTCTATTGCCATACTGTTTTTCTTATTTTATTATTACCGAAATTAATGAGATGTCTTTGAGGGAACATAGTGCTAAAATTGTTATAGATGGCTTAATTTTTATTTGGAATGTGCTAAAATTATGTTCAAGAGAAAGCCACCAAAGTCCTTATGAAATTTCAAACTACTTTCAGATAATATTGGGAAAATTTTCTTTAGTTGTTTTCAGACATGTCAGTCCAGAAATATCTGTTTGATTGAGATTGTATTCTGGTGAAGGTGAAAATGGTGAAGGAATCGTTAATTATGTGGCACTTTCCCAAAGGCTGTGAATGTTAGTGAGAATAGAGATGGACCTCATTGTCCAGCAATCTGTCCTCAAACTTGAATTTTTATTTATAACAGAAGGAACTTGGTGACTTATTTAAGTTTTAAAACCAACATCATTATCTGAAAAATGGGGGTACTAATTAATAGTAAATAAGTATTTTCATTTGGAGTAAAAGATACTTTACAGAAGGCTTGATTCATAATTGGTATTCAGAAAATATTTAACTTTTGCCATAAGCCTTCTTTTATTTAATTTTTTTCCAGTTTTAAAAAGCACTGTGAGCTGGGTGTAGTGGCGCACGCCTGTAATCCTAGCGATTTGGGAGGCAGAGACAGGAGGATCGCAAGTTCTGAGAGCAGAGGCAATTTGCATAATTTAGCGGGACCCTGTCTCAAAAAGTAGAAATCAGGCTGGGAGTGCTGCTCAGTGGTACAGCACCTACAAAGCATGCAAGAACAAGGCCCTGGGTTCAACCCCAATCCTGAAAAAAACAAAAAAAAAGTCCACTGTGATGCCAGCAAAAAGTAACTTCCTAAGAACTTTGAATATAGAAAAGAAATACTATAAAAATTGGCTGATTGAAAGGAAAGGGTCAAAATTTGGAGTAGTAGAGATGTAACACAAATGTTGATGAATTTTACATTTTTTTTTTTTTTTAAATCTTGCTGCTTTGAAATTAGGGAAAGCTTGATTTATAGAGCTGCCTGCTGGTAGAACTAATATTTAAATGACATGTCACAAAACAAAAGTAGAATATACCTTCCCTTCAGGTATAGAACTCCTAACAAGGCCATTTAATGAGACATTAACAACTTCAATAGTTTAAAAAAATAGAAAAGAAACAAAACATGAGCTTGGATTGTGATGAAATTAAACTAGAAATAAGTAACAAAAACACATTTTAACATTTTTCAGCTTTTGAAAGTTAAACAATAAATTACTTTTTAGGGAGTAAACGAAGGAAATTAGAATATATTTTAAATAAAAGAGAACTAAATATACAACTGAAAAAATTATGGTATGATACAGAAACAGTGATTTAAGAGAAATTTATATAGCATGAAGCATTTAGAAAAGAGGAAAGGTATGGAATGAATGATTTAACCTCTATCTTAAAATATTTGAATAAGAAAGCAAGTAAAAGCTAAAGCAAGCAGAAGTAAGAAAATAATAAATCTAAGAACAGAATTGAAATATGAACAACAATAAACCCAAGGGAGGATATCATGGAAACCAAAAGGTAGATCTTTGAAAAATATAATAAAATTCATGAACATATAGCCAAACCAACAGAAATTGATATATAGATAAAGAGAAATCCCATTCAATCACTATTAGGAATGAATAGGAGGAATCATTATAGTCATTAAACATGGATAATAGAATATTATAAACAACTTTAAATCAATAGTTGTAATAACTTAGTTGAAGAAGACCAAATTCCTTGAAAAGACACAAATTATCAAAACTCACTCAAGTAGATATATGTACATTTAACAGGGTTACCCTGGTTAATTCAATTAGATTTGGAGTTTAAAACTTTGAATAAAGAAAACTTCACTCATGGATGGCTTCACTGATGGATTCTTTGAAAACGCGTTAGTGAACTCAGGAGGTAAAATACTTAAGTAAACTTAAGAGGATGAAATCTTTCCAACTCATTTTATAAGGCCAATTTTTTCTTGACACCAAAATCAGATAAAAACATTACAAAAACACTAAAGAGCAGTATTTCACAAACACAGACAAAAATCTTTAATGACATATTATATATCAAATACAACATTATATAAAATGAATCATACTTTTCAATTTGGTATTGGATGAAGATTTTATTTCTGGGTGCATTTTTTCACCAGAATGATGGGTAGATGTCTATGGTTAGGTGTTATTGATGTTGTTAGGAGCCATCCATTTGGGTCTAACTCATAGTGACTCTATGCCCAATAGAATATAACATTCCCCAACACTGGCAGGCACATGATCTTATTTTATGTTTAAGCCCTTTGTTGCAGCTACTGTCAATACATCTAGTTAAGGGTCTTCCAGTTTTTCATTGACCTGTCACTGTCCCAAACATGATATCCTTCTCTAGGGATTGGTCCCTCCTGATAACATGTTCAATACACATAGGATGTAGTCTGGCCATCTTTGCTTCCAAGGAGCACTCTGGTTGCACTTCTTCTAGGATGGATCTGTTGGTTCTTTTGGCAGTCCATGATATATTTAATATTCATCTCCAGCACCATAATTCAAAGGCATAATTCTTCTCCTGTGTTCCTTATTCACTGTCTAGCTTTCACAACCACGTGATGAGACTGAAAATAGCATGGCATGAGTCAGGTGCACTTTTGTCTTCCATGTGACATCTTTACTCTTCAACACTTTAAAGAGGTCTTTTGCAACAACTTTTTCCAGTGCAATGAGTCTTTTGATTTCTTAACTCCTGCTTCCATGAGTGTTGATTGTAGAGCCAAGTAGTAAAGCCAGATCTTGGAACAATCTCATTTTTTCCCCTGTCTTGTGAAAGAAGAGTTTAATGAATCTCAAACATTTGCAGTTGCTTGGTTCATAAATTTCATATTCAGACATTTTTAACATTTGAAAGATCACTGTATGATGGCCTCTATAATCAAAGAGGGGAGGGTCAGAACATCTTACTATATAATTGCTGCGTCCAGATCCTCCCATGTTGCCTGACAAAGTCCCTTCATGGGGAAGAGTACTTCATAGAGGGCCTCTTCCTGGAAAAGGACTTGGGGTCTTTTCTTTTTTTTTCTGATTGTGTTAATTGTTTTATTCCTTTTAATTTGGTTTTCTGGGAAACATTATATAGAAAAAGATGTACGTGTTGAGCCTCCTGATTCATTGAGCAGTAGAACTATTATTTCCACCCCTTTCGAGAAAACATATTGTTCAGGATGCATTGGGGGAGGATTGTTATTTAAAATGGGAGTTGAGAAACCTCCCTGGCAGGCTGACAATGGGGAATTCATGGATGACCTCCAACAGCATGAACTCCTTGAGCCAACATGGACTGAAGTTCCTGTACCAGTAGCTCTCCAGTGAGCAGAATAATCTGACAAACTAGAACACCCATTTCCCATAGTTTGGACTCAGTGGGGTGGTGCATATTTAATCAATGGCCACCCCTTGCTCCCACCTAGAAGTCCTAAAAAAGGTTATAAATTTAGGGCTCCTGACCCAGCATTATGTTACGCAGGAAGCTTATACTAAAGATGGAGTTAGAATAGTTAATAAAGATGGAATATGGGTACCCTATAATAGTCTTTCTTATATGCAAAAGTTAGAAAGAAGTCGCCCTAGATGGTATTTACTTAGCAAAGATCAAAGAATAAGTTTACTAAAACAAATAAACATATTTTATGAGAAATACGGCCCTGTATTCAGAAGGACAAAAGCAGAAATAGAGGAAGGAGTTAAAAGTGTTTTCCATGAGTCTTGACTCCCAGAGCAGTTAATGAAATAGGCAAAGGACGTAATCATAATTGTATATGCCCAGGTCATCTTGGTCCATTTCTATAGAACAAACATAATTTGTCTTGCACCTTGACCACCACCTGGCCTCTATGTGTTGATTTAATGAAGTGGCTGTTCTATGATTCATGAAGAATTTTCTGGTGAAACTTGCTTTTTGCTACCAATTTCTCTGTCCCCTTTTGACCTTTCATAAGGTTTAGTGAATTGTAATTCTGTATAAAAGGCTGAGCTATCCTGAGCAATAAAAGGAACACAATAACACTGCCTCTGATTTGCTGTGTCTCTATCTCCCATCACTGATTCCTCACCCGCCTTTGGGAATCCCTGGATCCTAGGCTGTAGCTGGACGGAGGCATATAATCTCTAATGAAATATTACTAATTATTAGAGGATGTGGATTGTCTTGAAAAAAGGGCCTGAGATGGAACTAAGGTAGGATTTCAAATGTTCAACAAGTATAACTTTCATTACCTTATGTCTAAGTTTATTTGCTTGGCTAGACTTAACCATTACATCAAATGCTTCCATGGTGTTACTGAGCATTGGATATTCAAGAAGTACCACTGAATATCTTTTAAGATAGGGCAAATCTGTCCTCTCTCTGTCACCTGAAATTCAGGAAAGTTGTAGTTGTTAATTGTCCCCTATATTAGTCAGGATTTTCTAGAGAAACAGAACCAATGGGATCAGAAAGAAAGACAGATAGACAAATATGTAGATAGAGAGATTTATTTAAATTTTAGGGATTTGACTCACACAATGGTGAAAATAGATCTACCAAGTGCCAGACAGAGTCCCAGGAGAGTTGGTGGTGTAGCCTAAGTGCAATTGTGGGGAAGACTGATATCCCAGCTCAACAACAGTCCAGCAGAGAGAGAGAGTGAATTCTCCCTTGCCATGCTTTTTGCTTTATTTGGGCTTCTAATGGGTTGGATGAGGGCCACTCACACTGGTGAGGGTAATATACTTTACTCAGTTTAGTAATTCATGTATTAATCTTATCTAGAAACACCCTCACTGACACATCCAGAGTAATGTTTAACAGTTATCTGAGCACTTTGTGTCCCCAACAAGTTGATGCATAAAATTAACATCACACCCGTTCACAGTAGTCTGCTGAGTTCAGTGTTCAGATTCAATGCAAGAGCTTGTAAATATTAATAGGAATTTCTGAGCATAAGTATTTTAATATAAATTTTAAACTATATATCTTTCTAAACTATACTACTTCAGATATCTCAATCTATCAACAAAATATCATATCATTTAACATTTGCCTTAATAATAGGCTCTCATATAAATATACATTTATATCCATATGCATTTCCTGGATAGCACATACAAACTCTTATAGACATCTTTATATTATAGACTTAGGTATAAACAGATAAACAGGCACAGAAGGGCTGTATTGCTTACTTTTGAAAAAGATCCTGATGTACCTTTGTTTTGTGGTAATATAGAATATCCTTCAAAAAAGTCTCAGAAGCTCAATTCAGGTATTTTCTTGTCTTCAATAATAGGAGCCACCTGCATGTCAAATATCACAGGTGCCTCCTATTTTTGATTTGTCCTTGTCAGGGAACTATGACTCGCTTAGAGGCTGCTTGCCTTGCTTTACCTGCAAATGTTTCTGACTTCTGGCATTTATTACTAAATCATCTTTTCCTTGAAAGCCATGGCTGCTCCTAGGCAGCACTGTTTTTAACTACCACTTCTACCATTGGGTTTAGAGTACCACCACTATTGTCTGATTTTTCTTATTTGTTTTACTTTCTCTTATTTGATTTTGCTAATAAAACTTCATCATTCTATTAGGTAATTTATTGAATAAAATCCCAATTAGCACACATTAAGCATTGCAATAGTAAAGGCTTCCAAGTAACTTATTGTTGTTGTAAGCTTCCAAGTAACTTGTTGTTAGGTGAGGATAAAGACCTTGTGTACAACAGGCAATGCAGTATTGTTACTGCTTCTCTGCTATTCATAGGGTTTTTGATGGCTGATTATTTTTTGGAGTGGGTTGCTGGGTCCCTCTCCCAAGCTGCAGCACTTAGTGTTCCCAGGCAGTCTCCCATCCAAGTACTAACCAGACCTGACCTTGCTTAGCTTCCTAGATCTGAAGGGATCAGGTGCCACAATGGTATGGCTGTACACTCCAAGTAACTAGCCCTCAGTTATTTGCAGTTTAATAGTGTGACTTTCAGAGTTAGGCATGCCTAGTTTCTTCTCAAGACATTTGTCTGTCTATTTAACAAATATTTGTTGACTCATTACTATGAACATAGGAAAATGCTAAATGCTGCAGATAGAGTGGACAGTAAGATAGAAATGTTTCGCCCTTAGTAGAATTATGGCTAAGGGTTGTTATGTTGTTGTTGGTATTTTACAATTAATTAGTTGAATTATTTTTATTTAGAATTAAGCTAAGTACAGTGTAGTGAAAGTATATAGTGCTACCCTAGATTATTTTAATAAATGGATCTGATGAAGTCTGCAAGGAGAAGGAAAGTGTGTATGAAGTTGGAATTAAAGAAATAGAGGTAAATAGCTTAGTGAAGAGCAGAAGGCAACCATTCTAAGTAGAGGAAACAGCAGAGGCCACCTGACATGACAGAGCTTGGCACAGTTCAGAAGGTAATAGGTCAGTGGGGTTGAAGCATTGAGAATAAGAGAGACTGGGAGAGTAGATGAGCAACTTCTGCAGGTTGGGTTATGGTTTTGGATTTTCAATTAAGAGAAAGGAAATTTCAGAGTTGTATATTCAGGCATACCTCTAATTTAACTCAGTGTACACCTCCATAATGAAAATAATAATATGTATCACAGGTTGTGGTTGGAATTAAACTGATTGTTTGAAGATGTTTATTTTAGTTTTAAAAATACTAGGTGCTCAATGAGTTATTATTGTAATTTATTGTTTGTGTTATTATTTTACTGTGCAACTTTCCATACATTATTTCTAAACCTCAGTGATTATCCTAAAAGTAGTATTAGAAATGGTGATAAAGATCAGATAAAATTGGCACCTTACCCACTGTCTGCTCTATGCAGATCAGAAGTCATTCCACTCAGAATGGCTTCTGACTCCTAAGTAAAGTAAATCTTAATTTATACTATAGTAATTCTAGGCACATATTTCAATTGTGGTGCCATCGTGCCCTCAGATTTTGTTAGTTTACTTATTTATCTTCTTTACTAGACTAGCAGCTTTTTGTAACACTCAGTTTAACTCTGTAGCTGTGTATCCTCAGTACCTGTCACAGTGCCTGGCAGATAATGGTTGCTTAATAAACATTTGTTGAATTGAGTTGAAAACAACCATGCCATTTATATCTATAAAACTTTATATATTGATTAAAAGACATGGTAAACAGGAAATCCCTCTCTATGTTTAGATTGTTATCTTTTTTTTTCCTTCTATATTATGTACTTGGGGCTGGGATTTGGCTCAGTTGGTAGAGCACTGCGCTGAAGTCTCGGAGGTCCCGAGTTCAATTCCCAGCACCGCAAAAATGGGAGAAGGGGCCTGGCAATCCACTCCCAAGGCAATCCTGAAAACAGTCAGCCATTGAAAACCCTATGAGGGTCGCTATGAGTCGGATACCGACTCGAGGGCACCTAACAACAACAACAAATATTATGTACTTGAGGGCGACTATTTTAGTTTATGCATAAGGATTTGTATCCGATAATTCGAAATCCTGACATTCCTTCTTCCAATTTCCACTCATTCTATCTTTTGCCTGGCTGAAATTAATAAATCAACTTGTTATCAGCCTTTTTAAAGTCTGATAAGGAAAGCAAGAACTTGTCATTTCATCATGTAGTGCTCTGAATATCTAGTTTATCCATTAAAACAGTGTAAATTCTGTGCTGTGAATTTCTTTTGCAGCATATATAGGATTTGCACAGTAATCTATTATGGAAATGCCAATTTCTTAAATTTGTTGTATACTGGATTGCTTGTAGACCCTTATGGAACACAAACTTCATATAGAGCTTACATACTCCCAGTATAATATATTTTCCCATATATTAGTAGGAAAAATGTGAGTGTAGTGCAAATTTAGCTTCTGAAAAGTTCAGGGTTCAAGTTTTAGACTTTTCCTATTAATACCTTACAAAATCTTACAAGAAATTTTCCATATCCCTCTTCAATCTTTAATTCAATAAAATTATGATACATCTTAGAACTAAAAGAAAACTTTTCACTTATTTAACATACCTAATTTGTATCTGACCCTACCTTAAATATTGTGAGGTCTAGGAGGTAGTTTAGAAGTACTTTCAATAAAAAGTTCCTTTTGTTTTGATATATATATATATATATATATATATATATATATATATATATATATATATACTTTATTTTGAGACAGGATCCAGCTAAGTTACTTAGACTTCCATTGGCTTTGATTTCTCACTCCTCCTTCCATAGCCTCTCAAGTCACTGAGATTTCAGGCATGCACCACAGCACCCAGATAATAAAAATTCTTTGTATAATAACACTTGAGTTCAGTTTATGTGTTATAAATTTAAAACACATATACTCAAATTTATAGATACAAAATCAATAAGGCAATCTTCACACATAAGTATATAGGCATAGCAGAGTTTTACAGAGTAAAGTATGAGAGTACATTTATACATTTATATGAACAAGCAAGGATATATTGATTGCAATAATAACTACTCTATTTTAAGATATGCATCACTCAGGGAAATTCACAAAATTTTCTTTTATCATTTTTTTTGTTTACCTTTATCATTCAGTACTACACAAGTCCACTGAAGAAGAAAGTTGTTGTTAGGTGCCACCGAGTTGGTGTCCGACTCTTAGTGACCCTAGGTACAACAGGAGAAATACTATTGTCAGTGCTTCTCAGCTATTCATAGGGTTTTCAATGGTGGATTGATTTTTGGGAGTGGTTTTCTGGGTCCTTCTCCCAAGCCTATAGCATCACCTGGAGTTCCCAGGCAGTCTTCCATCCAAGCACTAACCAGGCCTGACCTTGCTTAGCTTCTGAGATCTGACAATATCTGATACCACAGTGCTATGGCTGCAGGCTCCCCCAAAATAAGGAGATCCTTAAAATTATCCTAATAGTTGAAATTTTCTTGATTTTGTTCTTTATTGTACATATTATATAGTAATGAAATTCACTTTTACCATCACTCTTTTTAAAATCTCCTTTGCTGCTTCAATCAAGTTTTAATTTTTTATTCTTTCTTTTCTAAAAACATTAATTTGTACTTCTTTTTTTTGTATTTTTTCTTCCACTTTCTTAAGGTTAGGTTTACACAGTTGTCCATTTCCAACCTCCTTGAGATGACCACTTAATAATTTTTTCAAGTACTTGTTTTATTAATATGTGTATTTGTGGTTATAAAATTTCTACTAAAAATCAACTGCATTCTGCATCTATCACTATGTAATACTTCTATTATCTTCAGTTCTGAGGACTTTGCAAAGACATTATAATTTTTCTTTATGAATCATTGAGAAATATATGTATGTATATGTGTGTGTGTGTGTGTGTGTGTGTGTGTGTGTGTGTGTGTGTGTGTGTGTGTATTCCAGGCCTGCAGCCATAGCCCTGTGGTATCTGATCCCGTCAGATCCTGGAAGCTAAGCAGGGTCGGGCCTGGTTAGTACCTGGATGGGAGACCACCTGGGAACACCAGTGGCTGTAGGCTTGGGAGAAGGACCTGGCAACCCCCTCCCAAAAATCAATCTGCCATTGAAAACCCTATGAACAGCAGAGAAGCACTGACAATAGTGTTTCCCCTGTTGTACAGAGGGTCGCTATGAGTCGGATACCGACTCGACGGCACCTAATAACAACAACAACATATATATTCCAGATCTCGGTTAACACTTGGATGGGAGACTGCCTGGGAACACCAGATACTGGAGGGTTGGGAGAAGGATCTGGCAACCTACTACAAAAAATCAATCTGCCATTGAAAACCCTATGAACAGCAGAGGAGCACTGATGATAGTGTTTCACTTGTTGTACATAGGGTTGATAAGAGTGGGACACTGACTCCAGGGCACCTTACAATAGCAGTTGTCTTAGAAGTGGTAGAGGATATCTCTTTCTTACAATTGCTGGCTTTAAATGTGTAATTTACGTATTTCCTAATGTTTTTAGCAGAAGGTTTTGCAACATCATTATTTCTCCTCCTTAAAATGTAAGAAACTTTATTGTTTTGACTAGCCTCAGAAAAATCCATCCATTACTATTCATTATTGTTGTTGTTAGGTGCTTTCGAGTCGGTATCCGATTCATAGCGACCCTCTGTACAACAGGGGGAACACTATCGTCAGTGCTTCTCTGCTGTTCATAGGGTTTTCAATGGCAGACTGATTTTTGGGAGGGGGTTGCCAGGTCCTTCTCCCAAGCTTACAGCATCTGGTGTTCCCAGGTGGTCTCCCATCCAGGTACTAACCAGGGCTGACCCTGCTTAGCTTCCACTAAGCTACGGCTGCAGGCTACTATTCATTAGAATCTTAGTTTTACATATACACTTTTTAAAATTCTCCAATTAGTTTTCTTATAGCTCACAATCCCACAACTAATGCAACTGCTACTTCATCATATTTTTCATATGGCCAATCTTTTTATTCTGGGCTCAGTTTTCTTCCTACTAAAATGGGCATTTTACTAAGTCTTTCAGTGTGAATCTCTGGGCAAAGGCTGACTGTTCGCATTCTTTTATGCCTGAAAATTTCTTCATTTAATTGGTCTTCTTGAACATTAATATTGCCAGAAATAGAAATTTCAGTGGAAAGTTATTTTCTTTCAGCACATTGAAGATATCATGTCATTGTCTTCTTTTGGCATTGAGTATTGCTGAGGATAAGTATGTGGTTCTAATTGTGCCTTTTCTTTGGTGGTCAGGCTTCCTTCTTCATTCGCATTTATAATAATTTATCTTTAATTTTTGATTAATGCAAATTTTGTCTCAGGATTCCTGTTTTTCACTCA
Source organism: Pedetes capensis (assembly GCA_007922755.1). Taxonomy (NCBI): domain Eukaryota; kingdom Metazoa; phylum Chordata; class Mammalia; order Rodentia; family Pedetidae; genus Pedetes; species Pedetes capensis. Next base: position 12,723 of record VMDO01014827.1, on the reverse strand, counting down.
GCTATTGTTTCTTTAGATTATTTTCTCCCATTCACACATGCTTTTCTTGGATTCTTACTAGATATGGAATCTCTCAACTTATTGTTCCTGTCTCTTAACTTCTCTTTCATGATTTTTAAATTTAAATGTCTCTCATTAGTGTGTTTGTTAGGTACCATTGAGGTGATCCCATTCATAGTCACCCTATGTGCATTAGGAAAAAACATTTCTGACACTGTGCCATGCCTGGCACTATGTCAGTGCTTCTTTGTTAGTCATAAGGTTATCAATGTTCAATTGTTTGGGGATTGTTTTGAGAGTGGGCTTTCAGGTCCTTCTCTCATTTTTTTGTGGTGCTATCCAACTCAGAGCACATGGAGCAAGCCCGTTGGCAAGAAAATTCTACATTGTTTCCCAGATCATTAAGTCTGTATTTGACCATGTACAGTTCTTTTTTATTGAGTGTTTAATTCTAGAGATAATATTTTGGCTTTTCAGATTTTCAACTTAATCACTTTTTATACATATTCTTCTTTGACTTATGCCTGCCCTTTTTCAGTTTTGAAGACGATTCTCTAGTGATATAATTCCTTTATTTAGCTCTCTAAAAATGTTTCTTCTTATTTTTTAAAAACATCTTCTTGAACCCTATTTTCACTTCACTTGGAATGAATTCAGCTTTCAAATGTCCATATCTTGGGCCATTTTTCTCATTTTATTATGTATTCAGGAATTTTTTATTTCAAGCTCATTTTCAAGAGGATTTTCTGCTGAGTCTACATACTTCTTAGATTTTGATTGGGTCTACCCAGTTGTTTGGACCTCACAATGAAAAACAAAGTCTTTGAGTAATAACTTTTGTTTCCCAGAGTAGGCACCATGGAGCAACCTGTAATCCCAGTGACTGGGGAGGCTTAGCCAAGAGGATTGCAAATTTCTAGAGACTACCTAGAGGTAGTCTGTGCCACTTAGCAAGACCCTGTCCCAAAATTAAACCATAAAATACAAAAGGGGATTGCAAGTACAGCTCAGTGGTAGAGGACTTACCTAGCATGTGTGAGGTCCTAAGTTCAACTGCTCATGACTGAAGAAAAACTTATGTCTCCTAGCAGTAGGATTTGGAAGTTTTATCTGAATTCTGACTTTACTGCCTAAGGCATGATTTGAGTAATTACATGATTTGAAGTAACTAACAGTTTATATTCCTATATTTCCCTTGTTTTTCAGCTGCATGATATCTTAGGCATTTCTTTTTACAATTTCTCTATTGTTGTTATGTGTATGATGGAGTCGGAAAACATGTTATATGCTTAACTTGAATGAAAACATATGCTTCTTTTTAAGATAAAAGGAAAAATTAGTGAAAGTAAGTGAAAAATCAATCAAATTATTAATGCCTTAACATATACTATTAAGTATCAAAGCAAAGATCAGTTCAAAGAAGTCATTAAAAGTTAATAAACCTACAGATGATTTAATAAATGTCAAGATGTCAACTTGCATAGTCTCTAGTGAAAATGATTAATACAACAGGAAAAATAAATTAATATCAAGAGCAGAGAAGGAGACATTATCAAAGATTACTTAAATATTACAATTTATCAAGAAAATTTTATGAACAAATGTAGGTTCATGCATTAGAAAATTTAGATGAAATGAACCATTCACTTAAATACAGAAATTGCTAAAAGAGAAATAAAAAGAGATTGGAAAATCTCAGTCATTTACAAACCATTACAGAATGTTTAAACAGAATTTGAAAATTTCAAGTACAAAACTTTGTAAATTTTTTCAGTGAATTCCACTGAACATTTAAGGTAAAAATTGTCAAACTTAAAAGAAGAAATTCATAGCACAAAAAGGAGGGAAACTCTTTAACTCATTTATGATGACAACATAACTTTGATACAATAACTTAAGAAAGGCTTTCAAGAAAGGAACATTATAGGCATGTATAAAGACATAAATGCAAATATCTTGAATAAAATATTAAAAAACCCAATTATATGTTTTGTATAAAAAGAATACTGTTTCATTAGAAATTTGAGTTAATGTTGGGAGATCAAAGATTTTTTTATATTAGGAACATGTAGAATCTTTCTTAATATATAAATTATGTTTGAAAACCTATTGTTATCCTCAAATGTACTGATGATATATGGACATCTGTTTATCTACATAACAAATAAATGAAGGATATATTGCTTCGATTCATCATTAAATTGAGCATTCTAGCCAATGAAGTAAGACAAAATAATCTAGAGTTGTAATGATTGGACAAAAACAATGTAGTCTATTAAAAATAACATAACTTTTATATAAACTCTAAAGTTTAATTATAATTAACAAGAGAGTGCATCAACATTCTTGATAGCACAAAATACAAAATTTTAGCCATTTTCATAGTTCAGTATCAGGTAGTTAAAAAATACAGGTATTTGGAGATATCCTTGTAGTATTGAAACATACAACTCCTTTTGATATCCAAATAGTAAGTGATGCATTAAAAAGTGCTCTGAGTAATAAAAACTGATTAAAACTCAGCCTACAAGAAAAATTCAATTCATGGTATGTTCATAATGTTCTTTATTAAAAACTCAAAATGAACCAATATGATCCCAGCAAAAGTGATCATTAAAGAAACTGACTCAGAGCAAAAAGACTAAGAATTTGTCTCACCCAAGAAAGCCTGATAACTTTAGACAGAGCCTTGTCTTGGAAATAATTGTGAATGTTGCTGTTGGCACACTCACAGCACATAGTTAACTAGAATAAAATTCACAACAGGTCAATAAAATGTTTGAGAGGATTATACTGCTAAAGTACAGCCAGCCTCAATTAAGAGAATGAGGCTCTTCAAGATGTGTAATGGCCTTAGTTTCCTATGTGTCTCCTGGCAAGAAACATTGATTATCAGATATAACTGAGGAGATAAAAGAAAAAGAAAGGAATGCCCAGAGGGTGAAATTAAAAGAATAAGGTCTGGGGAGCTTGTTTCAGAAAACAAAACATAACAAAAATTTAACCAAGAAGCATCCTCCTTTTTAAAGAAAAGCTGTCTTGCAGAATTTTCCAGCATGAATTTACATGGGGCTGCTCTACACGGAGGACCTGGGATCGATTTCCAGCACTGCAAAAATGGGAGAAGGGAGTAACAGTTCACTCCCAAAACAATCAGCCTTTGGAAACCCTATGAAGAAGTATATAGGGTGACTATGGGTTGGATCCCAAGGCACCTAACAAAAACAATGAGAAATTAACAACATGGATTAACACCTGTTGTGTACCTCTCTGTCTTGGTTCAGAATATAAGGGTGAGTTGTGATTATTATAACTATACTTCTGTGGTCATAAGTCACCTTGTGCACTTACGTTTGGTAACGCAAGCATAAGACACACAGTTTCACGTGGTCAGTTTTCTTTTTCCTTTCTTTTTTTCTTTTCTTTTCTCTTTCTTTCTTTCTTTCTGTCTGTCTGTCTGTCTGTCTGTCTGTCTGTCTGTCTGTCTTTTCCTTTATTCTTTTTTAGGCATTTATGGGAGTATGTTATTTAAGTCTGGAAAACTGTCACTCTATGTATTCCAAGAAGTGTTCCTTTTTAGCACAGGGAATTTATCGAAATGGACTGTGGAATTTGGTCATAACAATTGTCACTGGAGGTTACATAAATTATGCTATGGTCTATGATCTCAGCTGCCTATAAACCTCCAGTGGGAAATGTGCTGAAGATTCCACACAAGGTGTTATCAGCTTGAACAACCTGCTGATCCCAGGTGCCTGTGTTACTGGTATGGGTGATGGAAAAATTCATTTTGGAAGTCACTGAAAACTTCAAGGTGCTGCTCGTCAATACTCTCCTGCATTCAACTGCTGTCAGAAAGTAAGAGGTCCTCTTTTTCTTTTTCCGTTCAGATCACAAGAGAGAGCTTCTCCTTGTCAGGATTTGACTAGTACTATGATGTAAAGGAATTCTTCTATGAGTCAAAGGAGTGTATAAGATGCAAAGTTGACAACAGATAATCCAATAGGCAAAATACAAAATGTAATGTAAAAGGAAGATCTATAATTCTTTTGGAATGTTTTGTTAGTTTAAAATTCTTAACAGTTGACACTTATTAGCCTCAAACAAGTTATGTATTTAATAAAATTAGAAACTATCTGTGTAATCTCATTTGATATGAGGATATTTAGTTACTTTGGCATTTAACAATTCCATAATTTGTTATCAAGGACAGCCAAGAAAAATCAACTTTTTTCAAATGGTGAAATCTCCATGAGATTAAAACAGAAGTTATGTATGAATGTAATAGATAGGTCACAATAATTTTGAGTGATAGACTTTAAGGGCAAAACCAGAATGATTGTCAAATCTTTGGTTGATTTATTTATTCATACTGCTGTTTTAAAGTAGCACATAGAAAGCTGGGCATGGGGCCTCACTCCTGTAATCCCAGTGATTTGAAAGGTGGAGGCAGAGGAATAGCAAGTTCGAGACCAGAGGCAGCCTGTGTAATTTAGCCAGACTCTTTATCAAAATAAAAAAGTAAAAAATGTGCTGGGGGTGTGTCTCAGTGGTAAAGCGCCTGCAAAAGCGTGTGTGTGAGGCCCTGGGTTCAGTTCCACAGTAGCACAAAAATAAATAAATAAGTAAAAAAAATAATTAAAATAGATTGAAATGAAATAGCATGTAGATTTTAAATTTAATTTTGAAAAATCACATATTAATATGATTTCAGCACTTAAATATTCATTCTTGAAATCCCATCTCTACTTTCATCATAGTAAAAGAACAAACCTTCACATTTGCTTTGGAAAACTTAAAATGTTCATACCATTTAAACCAAAGACTTGTTTGTGTAGAGTACTGTCACCATCTTGTGGTGTTTTAAGATATTGCTGCTAAGAATATTAAAACATATTTTGTATCTATCAGTAACATGAAGACACTGTTTTTCAATAATTGTCTCTTAGGTGAAGTGTATTTAGGCAATGAATTGATAATTTTGTTTCTATCATTTATATAAACCCCTGCTTTAAATGATATTTAAAAATGATTTTAATATGTGTATTACATGTAAGGCTTTTATTTGGTAAGTTTAATTCTTCCTACTACTCTTATTCACTTGTTCCTTCTTGATTATTTTCTGCCTTCTCCATGAAAATGTCAGATACCTAGAATATAAGAATAGAGATTTTATCTTGTTCTCAATGGACTCTATTGAGGGATGATTAGTGCTGGATGGAGTCATATTAACACATACTGATGAACTGATGTTTGCAGATGTGAGTGAAGAGATGGTTTCTATCTGTTATCAATACTTTAAGAATTCCACAGTTTTAAGTTCCAGATTTTTTTCTGCTTTTATAACAAACCATACAAGTCAAAACTTAAAAGTTTGTTTGAAACAACCAAATTGGTAAGCTCTGAGACACACTATTTTTATGTTTTATCAAGGTTGTTGTAAGGTGACCTACTTAGGTAACATGTGACTAGCTTAATTTTGTCTCAATACATCACATTTAGAGCATTTGTACAATTACTGCTGACTTAATGTGGCTCACTATGGTGATGCAATGTAATGGAAAGAGTGTGTTCTTTGAAGTCAACTAGATCAATGTCTACTTTCAGCTCTATCTACCATCAATGTGATTTGGGGAAACTAGAAAAGATTGAGGTCGTCCAAGATTTTGCTTGGCTTGGCTCTATAATCAACACCCGTGGAAGCAACAGTCAAGAAATCAAAAGACACATTGCTCTAGGAAAAGCTGTGGCAAAGATCTCTTTAGAGTATTGAAAAGTATAGATGTCACATTGAAGACGATGGTGCGTCTGACTCATGCCATGGTATTTTCAGTCGCATCATATGGTTGTGAAAGCTGGACATTGAACAAGAGAGACAGAAAAAGAATTGATGCTTTTGAATTGTGGTGCTGGAGACATCTATTGAATATACCATGGACTGCCAAAAGAACCAACAAATCTGTCCTAGAAGAAGTACAACCAGAGTGCTCCTTGAAAGGAAGAATGGCCAGACTGTGTCTTACATATTTCGGACATGTAGTTAGGAGCGATCAATCCCTGGAGAAGGACATCATGTTTGGGAGAGTGGCAGGTCAACGCAAAAGAGGAGAACCCTCCACCAGATGGATTGACAGTGTCTGCAACAATGGGCTTAAACATATATAAGATTGTTTGCCTGGCACAGAATCGGCAAGTGTTTCAATCTGCTGTACATAGGGTCGCTATGAGTCGGACTTGACTCGACGGCACCTAACAACAACAACAATAACAAAGTTTGTAAGTCTCAATTTCCTCTGTTGATATCTGAGGTAATAATAACCTCCCACATAGCATAAACTCGAAATGTGAACTTCTATGAATTTGAATGGTTTTCTTATTCAAAACCAACATGGTACCTACACGAAGGAATCAGTTACCACCCAGTATTCCTTCTCAAAAACTAGTTATCAATACCTGTTTAATCAAATATTTATGAACAATAAGTTAACATTATTGATTTGCTTTGAAACTCCAGTTAAGTCTAAGCCTTGGTATTTCTTAAAATAAGTTTTACAATTGTAGGAAACTTGTAGTACAAGTTTTCTATGTTTTCCACAGCTAGCTTCAGTTTTATCTTCTATCATATTAAAGGTAGGAAGAAAGAGGAGAGGTAAAATAAAAGGATAATCATTATTTGAAGATCCTTTCTACCTTCCTGGGCCTAGCTAATGATCACAGTTGAATCTTTCCAGAGTCCTGGAGGAATTTTTGCTGAATCTATCTCTTTTGAAGTTCTCTGATATGGAAGACTTCATGATCTCTTCCTTAGTTCCCGAGTGTCAGGAATCCTACCTCCAGCTTCTTATGGTCCCTGGTTATGTGAGACTCTCATCTCTGGAAAGTACTTATGCAACACGTATGTGCCAAACTACAACCCTCTCTCATGGCAGCAGCACTCCTTGGATCTGCCACCCAAACAGCCAATCAACCTTTACCTTAGTTTCTAGATTTTCCAGGTAGGAGTCATACCCCAACACAAAGCTTAGGCAAAAACACTCATCAATGAAATATTCTTTGATTATTTTATTTTCTCAAATTTGGTGAAGAGTTCATCTATTGGTGAACATACAGATCCTGTAATCAGTTCTCACAGCTATTTTTGGAAGGTTATATTTTGGTCTAAGAACTTAACATTGTAAGTTTGTATCTATTGCAAGTTGGAATTCTGTATAATATTACATTTTAACACTCAGTTGTTCTGATCAGAGCTATCCAAACTAACAACTTTAGCTAATATCTCAGTAAGCAAATAGCCACTTCAAAGTTACATCATTCTATAAGATCCAGACAAAATTGAATCCAAGAGATATAATTAATTTGTAGTATTATCCTTTATTAATATTTATTTCTCAGTATCAGTGTATCTGTAACTGGGGTTTGATATTGTCAGATGACTTTACACACTTTATTACAGATATCTTCAACACAAAATATCACATCATTTTTTCCCATTTCAGAAAAGAGGGCTATTATAGATTATCAAAAGCAAAGAAGAAAAAAATACTTGATGTTTATAAGACTATCAACTGCATAAGTGGACACTTAATGGTGTGTGAGTCAGGTAGTGCAAATGAGAAAATTCTGTGTGAAATGTAAGATATAAATTAAATTACAGAATAAAAATAAAAGGGCTTAATCAGGGACATTTATAAGTACAATGAGTCATTAAACTGTCAAGTGTCTGAATGAGTCCCAGGCTACAAAGACATCTTTTGCCCTTTTATAAAATTCTCCAGGGATAGATCTTATTGAGGAGGTTTTAGAAGAAAAAAATCAATAGACTTTAAAAATTCTGAAGAGATTGTCTGAATTAATATGGTTGTCTTTTTAAGAATTTAAAGCAAAAGATAAGACAAGTTAATTAAATGATCCCAAGTTTTCAAAATAATAAATACTAACCTGCACTAAAACCATCTTTACTATCATCAAAAAGCCATCCCTCTCCCTCTGCCCCTCTTTTCTTATTGCTTTTCCTGATTGATCCAAATATAAGTTCAGACAGTTAGATGATAAGGCCAAACTTGAGGTTATTCTGCACTAAATCTCTTACACACACATACATATATACATACATATTCCTGATAATTAGGCCCATAAAGAAAGTTCAAAGGAAGCTGGATAATAGAGATTTTTGAAGTAGAGTAAGTCAAGTTGGGCAAAGTCTACTTATCTTACTAAAACCAAATCAATCCACTTTTATACCCTGTTAGTGTGAAAGACCCTAAAGCAACAACAACAATGTATGTGTGTTAGTACTATGAAAATTAAAATGTAAAATCAAAGTGGTTTAAATCATCTTTTATGTTTTTATTTTATTATTATTATTTATTTTTATTTTTATTTGACTATTGATTTATTTTTGTGAGACAGGATCTTGTTGGGCTGCCCACACTGGCCTGGAACTTGCTATGTAGCCCAGGCTGGTCTCACACTTTCATTGATCCTCCTACCTCAGCCTTCTGAGTGTTTGAGTTATAGGTGGGTACCACCATGCCTAGATATCTGTTATATTTAAAGGAATATTTGGTATTTCTTTAGCATAGGAAAATTCCAGGATATGTTTTTGAAGGAAAGTTCTTTCTGAGCAGCCATTCTTAAGATTACATCACCCTTTCAAAGAACAAAATTATAATTTGTTAATGTTATTAAAGACCTTCCTTAATAGACTTGTGATTGCTTAATTTGTTGTTGTTAGGTGCCAATGAGTCACATCCCACTCATAGCGACCCCATGTAGAACAGAATGAAACACTATCTGACACTGTGCCATGTTCAGCAATATGTCAGTGTTTCTCTGCTATTCACAGGATTTCCAGTGGCTGATTGTTTCAGGAATGAGCTGCCTGGTCCTTCTCCCAAGCCTAAAGCACCCAGTATTCCCAAGCAATCTCTCATCTGAGGACTAACCAGGCCCAATCTTACTTAGCTTCTGAGATCAGACAAAATCAGACACCAGGGTAGCATGGCTGTTGTTGTTAGGTACTGTTGAGTCAAGACCAACTCACATGATTTTCAATGTCTGATTGTTTGGGGATTGCTTCAGGTGCGGACTGCTACATCTTTCTCCCACTTTTGTGGTGCTGGAGATGGAACCCAGATCCACAGAATGTGTTAAGGAGCACTCTACCAACTGAGCTAAACCCTAGCCTGGTGTGGCTATAGACAATTGCTTAGTAGTGATTCTTAAAACTAGTGTTGGATAATTATCACACAAACATGTCCAAATATTTGTTGAAGAATGTAGATAAAAAGTCTACATCTTGGCTTTACAAAAGTCAGGGAGAGAGTAGAGTTTCTGGTTATAGTTGTTTGTTGTTATGTGCCGTCCAATAGGATCTGACTCATAGCGATCCTATGTAGAACAGAATGAAACACTCCCTGATTTTGTGTCAGGCACATGATCTTATTTATGTTTAAGCCCACTGTTGCAGAAACTTTGTCAATCCATCCAGTTGAGGGTTTTCCATTTTTTCATTGACCTGCTACTCTTCCAAACATGATATATTTCAGGCCATACACCTACCTGGGCAAGGCTCCTTGCCACCCTTTGGTCTCAATTCTGCTATTCATGTGTTCATTCTGTAGCCCAATAGAAAGGGCAGCTACATTGCCAATATAATGTCAGAATCTCAAGAGCATAAGCCTCACTGGTAAGAGCCCATTTCAAGTCCTTTCTTTGGACAAAGAAAATCATATGACGTAGTCCAACATCTGTGCATAGTGAACATTTCCTGAATAATCCAAATAATCAGAGTTTTCTTCTTATTAACGCTTAAAAAATTACTGGAAAATCAGTGATTAAAAACTAGTTTTACTTTGCATATGGTTTTGTAGGTCAGAATTTGGGAAAGGCTTGTCTGCACTATACTTGTTATGGGATATCTTAGTGGTTAGAGTGAGAAGTAGCTGAGGTTGCAATTATTTAAAGATTTTGCTAGGCTGGATAGCCAACGTGGTCCTTGATGCTAGCTGTTGGCTAAAAACTCAGTGGGACTGGTAACTGGTGTGCTCATAAGTGACCCTTCAGTGTAAGTCACAGAATTCTGAGACTTCTGTCATTGTTGGGAACAAGCACAGTCAGAGGACACTGTGGGGAGATTAAAAATTGAAGGATAGAGAAAGCCTTATGTAGTTGTTTTGTGATTGGATTTCGGAACTCCTAGCCTTAACATTGATTAAATCAGATTCTTTCTTTTACAGAGATGGTTTCAGGTTTCTGGCAATTCTTTAGTGTTAAAAATAGCCTTGCAGATTTAAGCAGTGATGCATGTCCTCTGGAAGACATTTTTAATGCCCCACTCTTATTGATGGTACTCTGTTGGTGCCAAATGACACTTCCCCTTGAAGAAAACTCCTTGAAATGATCTCTTGACAATGTCCCAATAGGTCCAAATAGGGTCTATGGGAAGCCACACCACTGCCATGCTGATGGTGGATAGCACAGCTGACTCCAGTAACTGCCTCTGAACACCTTGTGGAGGTCTGTGTAGCCTGTTGCTTTGATTTGTAGGCATGGTTTAAATTGTTGTTGTTAGGTGCCATCTAGTCATGTCCAACTCATAGGGTTTTCAATGGCTGGTTCTTTCGGGATTGCCTCAGGAATGGACTGCCACGTCCTTCTCCCCTTTTTTTTTGTGGTGCTCAGAATTGAACTCAGGATCTCAGAGACTTCAGAGTGGTGCTCTACCAACTGAGTTAAATCCCAACCCTATGGTTTAAATACAAGTACTTAATGTTTTCCCCAAATATCAGACTTTTATTCTTTTTGCTCTCCAAGTTTTAGGTACTCTGGCACCTCTGAATTCTGGCATTTTGTCTCCTCAGACCAATGATTACACCTCTTTCCAATTTGGCCCACTACAGTGAAACAAACTGGACAATGCCTTGAGGGACAACATTAGATAAATGTGGAGACCAACTGGTATGTTCCCTTGTTTCAAGGAACAAAGTCTTTCATTTTCCTCACTCAGTTTCCTGATTGCTTCCTGAAGGCATTAGTTTTTTTTTTCCTTTTCTTTGGCAATTGTTGTTAAGTTGAGAGTCAGTTAGGTTCAAATTACTGCATCATACACAGACGTGAAGGCCAAGTATTCATCTCCTGTCTGCTATGCCTGGTGTTACCTGGGTAGCAACTCAAGGCCCCACTTGTTTTGCTTGTTTCAGAGTTTAAACTGGCACTGACATTTTCTTATTTCTGGGATATCTTCCTTTTTCCCCTTTAAAATTATTGCTTTCGTCCAGTTAATAATGTGTTTTAATGATTGTTAGGTATAATTTGTTTTGCATTATAGTTGCATCAGTGGAGAAAGTTGTTTGGGTAATTCTCAATCTGCTAGATAACTGGAAACAGAAATACTAAATCCACTTTCCACCCTCATGCCAGAACTATAGCTCTAAAGATTAAACACAAGCCTGTAGTTTCATGCTTAAAATACCTCCCCATTGATTTCCAAATTGTAAGGTCCTCAAATGGCATGCACTGGCACTCTTTAGAGTCAGGCACTGTCAGCCTTTCCAGCCCTATTTTGAATGACTTCTTTTCTTTTCTTTCTTCTGCACAAAATTGTTTGTCGTTCAGACACACTATGGTGCATCATAGCCCTATGATATGAGAGAGAGAGAGAGAGAGAGAGAGAGAGAGCGCACTCACCGCAATTACAGATACTGTACCATGGAGATTCTGGTCCTTTTGCATGTACATTCTTCTTATTCAACCACATTTTTACACATCTTAAAATTTTACCATATTTCTTTTACTTATAGGCTGCGAGAGATTACAGAATTCTGTTCTTATAGTGAGGCATCATTCAGTGCTTGGATTTATTTATAGTTGCATTACACATAAGCCAAAATATTATTTAGATTTAATATTCAGAACTAGGGGAATATTTACTGGCAATAATTCAACCGTTGGTTTTACCTTTTTAAAATTTCTTCCATATTCTGACAAAATAAACTACTTTTACCATTGTATATTAATCACTGAAATGATTTTTTATTGACTAGAAGACTGAGAAAAATAGCATATATCACATCAAACATAAATTCTTCAAAAGATCAATGCTGAACTACTCCAGAGAGCAATTAAATATTCATCTATCTGATTAAGGATAATTTGCAGAATATTCACTAAATATGAACATAAATTCAGAGGAAATATTACCCATATAATGTTGTATATAGGATGACACTAATTAATTCTTCGTTGTCCTAAATCTCAGAAGAGGTGAGATTTACCTACATAGATTAATAGTTTATTTGCTTTATGCTTATACTGAACATAACTTTACTTTGGTTAGTCCATATTTTCTGTTTTTATAAACTATCATCAGATATACAGTGGGAAGTTTATACCATTCTAAAAGATTTAAACTACATTGTATTTGACACAGGAAGGATTATTTCCAAGATGTGCTTTCTACTTGATATCTTTTCATATGAATTATTTTAAATTGTTACTCCCACAAATATTTTCTATATTTACTTCACATGTACCTCTCATAAGCAGTTCTTAAAATAGAGAAAATGTTTTACAAAATGAGTTGATTGAATTCTTTCAATCATGACTGCATTTTGTATATTCATTCAATGTTTTAAAACTTTGCTCCAATATATTTAAATTAAGAATGAATAAACGTAACATATATATTCTTTGCTCTTTTATGGTTGAGCTTTTTTCATCTGA